>PVKN010044683.1:0-10052 GCA_004027915.1 Capromys pilorides
TGAAATGGAAATTCTGATAACCTAGTCAGATGTAACAAGAAATTGAAACTGCCTTAAATAATAATTTCAGTCAAGTTCTCAAGTGGATAATTTACAAAGCACACTGAAAACAGCCATGGTACATTCTATTGTTAAGATCAAATCCAATATTTTCTTTCTCAGAAATTTAGAACTAAATAATCTGCAAGCAGGCATTGAGAAATCTAGTTTATCACCTTAAGATGACTTTTTGAGATACTCCTTGTCTTAAGTGAAAATATCAATCAATGCTTGTTTAAAGATTGTTTCCCAAGGAACAAATGATAATACGAGTATTTTTTTAATTCAAAATTTTGTCTCACAGTTTAGAAGGGTCTTTTTCTTTTTGGCTGGCACAGGCTGCCTTCAGGGTGGGTGTGACAACTGAATTGCCATCCCCTGTGCCTGACTGGGACTGTCTGTGCAGGTGCTTAAACCACTGAGCTAACCCAAAAGCCCCCATGTCTTGCATTTTAGAAGATCGTTATATTTCTGTTTGAAATACAATCTCAAAAGAATTGTTTGACTAATGTATTTTTCTGGGGTTAAAAAGAAAAAGATTGGCCAGGGATATAGCTCAGTGGTACAAATACCTGCCTGGCAAGCACAGGTCCTAGGTTCAATTCATGATGCTAAAAAACAAGAGAAGCAATGAGATTACCATAAACAATCGGTTGTGTCTCTGTGGCTTGTTCTTCTTCTTTTCTCAGTGATTCTGAAGCATCTAATTTATCCACCTAGAGAAAAATAGGTATGTTAATTAGCACCTCAAAATTGTAATAAATCTAGTTTTATGGCAGAAAGTGGAAAAGCCTTAATGTTAAATTCCATCAAAACAAAACAGACTAGAATGAACATTCTCAGGCCCCCTCAAATTCAATGGCAAAGTTCATACTTCAGTCAAGGTGGTTTTCAGCACTGTCATTATAAACCCTCAGGGAGGAGGGATTTATAAATGCCATAAAAGCTCACGCCAGGCTAAAACTGGGCATGCTAGGATGCAGCCTGAGGAAGGGAGAAAACAAGAAGGAGCCACTTTTTCAAATGATGTTTCTACCTTACCAAAGGGAATAATGAATTCATGAAAAGGCAAGACTTCCCTCCCCAAAAGAAATGGTGTTCAAAAAGTGAAATGAGTCTCATGACTAGAGAAGAATTGTGCGGGATAAGCTATTTTATGCCAACTGTACGCAGCTTCTGCTGGTATTGGATACAGGTACAGACTGGAGCTTAAGACTCAGGCAGCTCCATATTTGGTCTTTTTGTAGAAAGTTAGGTTTCAATGGTATATGGAGCTATTTTCTATTAAACTATAATACTATGATTTGTCTCTATTAATTAAGCCCCAGTAAATGGTTATTACATGCTAGCTACTCTAAATCAAATCGGATAGTACTAGAAAAAATAATTTTATTAAGGGGTTCAAGTGTATTAGTGAAAGATGGGAATTGGAAATCTAGATCCTTCAGTAACTAGTTGTGACTGGCACAGCACTACATTGGCCATCAAATTTCTTTCACTATATGAGAAAGTGAACAAAATGATCTGCAAACCTCCTTCAAGGACTGATAATTTAGTTCTGATTTTGTGAAGAATTAAAGTAATACTAGGATCCTGGGGTTATGTATTCTTTGGTGCCACGTAACTTCCACTGTCTTTTGCACTATGCTAATTTGTCTCATACACAACATTTAGAAGTTGGTAGCTCAACCAAAGCCTTATAGTTGATCCATCATACTCGTGGGTAAAATTAAATTTCACACCTCAATGTGTGTCCTATTACTACTCTGTTTCCAGCTCGTAAGTGTGCTTGCCAGGTGAGCTTTGGGACCAGACTTTAGGGAAGAATCTTTTCTGAATGTTTACTGCATGTTCTTCAAAAAGCAAATAGTGGAAAACAAACACATTAAAAAAAAAAAACAAAAAACCACCCCATAAAAAGACATGTAAAACTTAATGGAAAAGATGTAAAACTCAGTTGCTTAAATGTTAAGGCAATATCTTGGTTCTATTACAAACTATTAAAAGTTTCTTTTAGCCTTAACATAGGCTATTAAAGCCATTATAGGATCTTTATAACTATTTTTTTGAGATTGGGTCTCAAGTACTTCAGGCTGGCCCTCAAACTCACTATGTAGCAGGTTGGCTGGCCTGTGGCAATTCTCTTGCCTCAGCCTCTTGAGTGCTGGGATTACTGGCATGAGCCAGCACACTCTGCTGTTTATCCTTAATTATTTCATGTTAAACTCAGTACAGGTTAAGTCCCTCTTTATGTGTCAGGGAATTGAAAATTTGAGAAAAGTGAACTTATGTAGACTTGTAGATATCATCACATGAATTTGGTTTTGCTGTCCTACCTGGGAAGATGTGTTTGCTTTTGTGCACTACTGAGCCTGTTTTATAGCCTACCTCATCGTTTTACAAACTATTATTAAGATAGAAACTACAATGGAGCAGAAGTACCATATGAAACATCCACTGTTTGGCATCCAAACTTTAACAAGTTACTTAGCTATACAATTTAAAGCACAGTTCTGTGCATCAATAATTACATGGAGTTTGAAAACCAATTTTCTAAAACGTATCCAAAAGCTACAGAAATTAAGTATGGATGCCCATATGTTAGTAACTTCTAAGAAAATGAAGAAAAATTAACCAACTGAAAATCTAACACTGCACAATACATTTCCATATTTCAAGGAAAAAAAAATCCAAAATGAACAAACACGTTTAAAAGTGAATGTTTAAGTCAAATGCTGAACATACAAGTCCTACTATAGAAATACAAGGAAGACTTAAAAGAGCTAATAGTATCATAATGCCCAGGCATAGACATAGGCAGGTTGGATGCAGGGTAAAAAACCCCGAAGAAATAACATCAAGCTAGGCAAAAAAGTTTTGATTTTTCTATGTAAGGGGACAGCCTCTGGCATAGGGATATCCAATTTTTTGCCTTCCTCAACCCCATTTAGATTGCTTGAAGGAAGACAAGACTTTGATGAACACAAGCTTTTGTTTAGAGCTGTAACAAAAGTTTCTGATCCTTGGATTTAAGAAGAAAAATTACAGGTAAGCATATGACTCAATTCAGTTCCATCTGTACTATTAAAATTCACTAAAATGTAAAAGGCTTTTCCACAAAGACTGCAATATGCTGCAGAGGAAAAGTTAACATGCAGTCAAGTTATTTTGGTGTATGTGTGCATGAAAAAAAGGCAAAAGTACTGAAGCAAGAAGTGAGATCGGAAGATGACTGGTGCTACACAGGCTCTCAAGAGACACACAGCCCACAGCAATGCTATAGGAGTTTCAAAGTAGTATGATGTAATTGCAATGACTTGTACATGCTTGATTTAAAACAATGCATAACACTGCAGTTCAGTTACCTGTTTTTCACACACACGCTTTCTAACTGCCTTGCTTACTAGCTGCTGAAGGGTCTCACACACAATGCATTTTACTCAGGTTTGCCCTAAGTTCCAGTGGTGACTCCAGTTTGGTTCAACATGATCCCCAAGGCACTTACCCCCACCCAAATTATTTTAAATTTGTTTCAACTCTCCTTTGCCTTCCCACCCTTTTTCCAACAACAATTTGACAACAGACGTAAGTTTTAAAGTCTCATTTATATTGGGATGGTGACAAGCCAATGAAAGCAGCAGCAACCAAAAGGTGCCTAAATTTGGCTTCCTTAGACAAGGCAACTAATTAGCAGGAGTAAATTTTAAGTAGTTTCAGAGATGTGCCTTATTACATAAAAAGTAAAAGTTAACGTTTCTCTAAAACACAAATCATGTTGCTTAGCAACAATTGCAGCAAGCTTGGCTCTTATGATTAAAATGTTTGATTCCTCTTAAAAATGGACTAGCACCATAAGAACTGGACACCTGGAGAAACATGAGGAAAGTCTCTTCGGAAGCAGCTAGTATCTCTTGTATCTACTTTCAGCAAAAAATTAGTAAGAATCAAGAGATCAGAAACTGGATCACAGTCCTTCAATACAAAAAGAAAAAAAAAACCCAAAGCCTTTTAGGGCACGTATATACATATACAAATTCAAGAACTGTCAGGCAAGCTCACAAAACAAAACCAGAGGCTGTTTTAATTTATTTAAAATATTTAAGAAAGTCCTACTATGGGCCAGATACCCTGACAGGGAAAAGAAATTTCCTGATCATTTGGCATTAATATGGAAACTCACCATGCTTAGTTTTTAATAATATATTTAAGAGAGACTGTGAACCAACTACTGATTAGCCTCCTGCCCTTCCTAAAGCCTATTAGCCGATTAGTAGCAAACACTAACATCCTACAATTCTATTATAGTTATGTTTCAAGGGACTTGCAGAGGCTTGAGTGAAAATTTATTGGAGGGGAAAAAGCAGCAGCAGCAGTGTAGAAAAGGAAGGAAAAAAAATCATGCAAATTCCTTAGACTTAGTCCTCCAGACTTAAAGATGGAAAAGAATCAACTTTCACCTTTTCCTTTATTGCATCAACCTGCAAAGGAATTCAGAAGGTGCAGCTTAGAAAAAAAATCAAATTCCATACGAGCATAAAAAGGTAGAATCAGCAACAAAGGTTTAGGGGAGAAACTAACCACTAAAAAAGGTATAAGAGAAGTGAAAATAAAGGGCATACTGAAAGCAAAATTTAGAATCTTTCTTAACCTGAGAGTTTACTGCAGAAGAATTTATGCTAGTCAGTGAAAGAAAGCAGCTTAATTGCTATTAAAATTTACAGCACTTAGGTTAACAGCAGCTTAGAGCCAGATGTATCAAAAGCTGACAGTATGCATTAAGTACTCTCATGTCTATCAATAAGGCAGTTCTTCTTACTCTTACACTGAACTCTACATATAAAATATTAATTGCTTAAAAAATTTAAAACAAACATAATTGGTATCTGTTAAACGATATCTTAAGGAAAAAATTCTCTAAACTGAGGGTTGTTAGTGTTTTTTTCCCTTTTATTTAGGCATTCTGAGACCAGATGTAAAACTCTGTTAAGCATATTTTGGTTTGCCAAAACTGACCCTTTAAAATCATTTTAAAATTTTCTATGAGAAAACTACTGCTGAGGATAAGGTGAGTGAAAAGTATTCAAACATTAAAAGGAAGACTAGTAAATTTTTAAGGTGGTAACAATAGCTTCTCTGAGGTATGTTTTAGAAAACAGTCAACCTCTTACAATTTATTACTTTTTGTGGTACTCAGAATTGAATTCAGAGACTTGCACATCTAGGCAAGCACTCTACCAGCAAGCTGCACTCCCAGGCCTTTTGAGACAAGAGTATTGCCCAGGCTGGCCTTCAACTTGTCATCCTCTTTGCACTACCTCCTGAGTAGCTAGCATTACAAGTTATGTGCTCCCTAGCTCAGCTATGATATTTTTACTAGAAGTTCAAGTAATAAAGCACTATAAAGATTAACACGATGTTAAGAATATACTCGCAGCTTCCCTATGGGAAACAGACATAAAGTCAGGAACCACTCAAATAAGGAAATCTACAGTACATAAGAGTTATAGGAATTAATTTTAAGACATTATAAAATTTTATCAAATATTAAGAACAACATATAGAACACTGTTCACCCTAAAAAAATATACTGAGGGTAAACTTCTGATAAGTTGAGTTCCCTTTCTAATCAATGACATTTATCAGTTATTAAAAAAAATTTCATAAATGTAATTTTTATTTTTAGAGATAACAGTCTTGATATATAGTTCAGGGTAGACTTGAATTTACTATGCAGCCCAGGCTGGCCTCAAACTCACAGCAATCCTCCTGCCTCAGTCTTTCAAGTGCTGAAATTACAGGCATGTGACACCACACCCCACAAAACAAAATTGTATGATCAACTATATGACTTACTTCTGCTAGAGAAAATACATTTAAAAAAAAAAAGAAAAGCTCTGCAGGTAGAATTTTTATGTATCCTTAATAAATTCTAAATACTTTACCTTAGTCAAATATTCTTTCATGACCTGGATGAAATAGGGCATTGCAAAATCCATGATGTTGTGCCTCCATGCAGTTTCCAATACAACATCTGGCCTTAAGAGATCATAACAAGTGAAGAGACAAGCTCCAAAGCATTCTCTCTTTTCTTCTTGTAAAAACCACTGCAGGAGTTCCTCAGCCAACTCAGTATCTTTTGATTCAGAGGCATACTGCATTGCATCCTATTAAAGGAAATACTGAAGATCAAACTAACCAGTAAACCAAGTTACACAAAGAAAGCTTAAAATACAAAACAAAACAACACAAAAACTTACTGAGTTTGAAAAGGGAAATGGAACCCCTCCAAATATTTAAGTTAAAATGTAGAAAGAGAAAGAATATAGGTTAACTAAAGGCCTAAAAAAAAAATTCCTTGGCTGGGGATATAGTTCAGTGGCACATTGCCTCTCTTGACAAGTACAACATCCTGAGTTCAATTCCTGGTACAAACACATATACATACACAGACATACACATATACATGACACTATACACATTCAAGGAAGTTCTGCCTTAACATTAAGACAGCCTCTATCCCGTCAACACCTCCACTGACTTAATCAGTGTCACCTCAAACCAGTGCAGAAAATCAATTATTACAGTTATAAAACTAGTAAAATACCATTTTGAAGCTGGTTTAACAGCCCCCAACCGCACCAACTTTACTGACCTTGTAAAGGCTGTCTTTCTTGCACAGCTCTACACTCTGTTTCCAACGATTGTTGCCTTTGAAAAGATAAGCAGCAATTCTTCTGAACTCAATGAGTTCATGTTTTTCCAAACGTTGAGCAAGTGAAATATTGTCAAAATTGTCATAAGCATCTATTGATGTTCGCAGAGCCTTAAAAACAAAAGGCACCCACATGTCAAATCACTATTCTAGTGTAATTTTTGTCACAGTTTCTACTACTTTATCCTGGATCCCATCAGATGGTAACAGGTAATGACAAAAAACAAATAAAACCAGGCTAAAATGGCTTCAAGCATCAAATGGCAAAGCTATAATAATCTGTGATGAGGTTAAGTTTCTTCATGTAAGTTTTTTCTCCCTGTGGTACTGGGGGACTGAAGTGGGGACTTCACATTGATCTAGAGCCTTAGCCTTAAAAAAAATTGTGGGAGAGAACAGGGTCTCACTAAGTTGTCCAGGTTGCCCTCCTATTTATGACTGTCTTGCCTTCTCCTCTTGGATAGCTGGGACTACAGGTTGTGCACCATCATGCCTGTCTTTTAATCTGATTTTTATAATAGGGTGTGGAGTGTAGCTCAGTGGTAAAGCACTTGCTTATTAGCACACTGAGTCCTGGAGTTTGATCCCTAACATCAGAACAGAGAATATCTCCTTCTAGTAATGAAGTCCTCAAAAGTATCACGTAATTTTTCAATTTTCTTCAGGGTTTCCAATATCAAGACTAACCTGAATGTTTATAAAACTACCAACTGACAGCACAATCAGCAGGCTGCTGTGCATGCTAAGCAAGCACTCTACCCTGAGGTATACCCCTATCCTCTTTAATTTTGAGACTGGATCTAGCTGAGTCGCCCAGTCTCCTATAATTTGAACAATATAAATTATGTTCCAGAGAAACAACTGATATAATTCAACATGATGCTAAGGCACACAAATAAACCAGGGCTTTGAGCTTTAAAAAAGTCATACTGACAGTAAAAGAAATTTAAAAATCAATTCTAATTATTTTTTTGAAAAACTGATCCCAATTTAAACAACTCTAATTAGTTTCAAATATCTTTCACAGAGAAAATTAAAAGACGTATTAATAAGACATAAGATAAAAAAATGAATAGTTAAATATAGTTAAAATTAGGGGCTGGGAAGATAGCTCAGTGGAATAAATGCTTGCCTGGCAAGCACAAGGTCCTGAGTTTGATTCCTGATCCCACAATAAATGAAACAAAATTTATCTTTTTTCCCCTATATTTAGGACAGGGTCTATAAGGTCTCACTATCTAGACTGGACTCGCAGTGATTCTCCTATTTTCAGCCTCTCAAAGTGCTGGGATTGCAGGCTATCTTTTTTTTTTTGGCGGGACTGGATTTCAAATTCACGACCTTGCACTTGCCAGGCAGGCACTTGTGCCATGGAGCTCTCTCTCCAGCCCCTATCTTTTTTATTTTTTATTTTAAATGTATTTGGTATGGGGTCTCACTATGCAGGTCAGACCTGTAGTGATCCACCTGTTTCAGCCTCCCCAGTACAGGGATTACACTTATAGACTAGTTGAGACAACAAAGATTTTTTTTTAACTCTAAACTAGATATTACAGATAAAACAACCATATCTTTTTTTCTAAAGAAGTACCTTAAAGTTGTAACTAAGCAAAATTCTAAAAAGTTTGCACTTCCTTAGTGAGCTAAGGTTTACCAATCCTGAAAACTTTACATTGTAGGCATGGGAGTATCTACTGCTTACAATCCTAAAGTACTCCTTTGGTGCAAAACATACTAGTTCTATAACCTACCATAACCTGCGTTTTAAGAGTATGTTCAAGAATGAAAAGGTTTTACCTGATAATCTTCTTCTGTTATAAAAAGATTGTTCAGTGATTCATTTACAGATTTGTTGTTGTGATTCTGAACTGAACGCAAATATGGTTTGACCAGTGGCAGTTGTTTAACCTTTAAAATAAACAATTTATTATAAATACAGCGCACTGTTTAAGTTCTAGGGTAAAAGTATCCAAATATGCCGTAATTCAACACTATGAAAATTTGGCTTAAAATTATTACCTTGCTGAAATAATTGACTGCACGAGTATGATCCAATCGTGGAGACAGCACCATCAGCAGATCGTTTAGCAACAGAGGCTTGAACTCCAAGTAGAACTGTATTGCTCTGTAGTACAGTTCCACATTGGCAACCTAGAATGGGAAAAGTTGGGGAGTCAGAGTTCTCTCCTAATGAGTATTTGTCTTCTGAAGTTTTTATCTTCTGAAGTTACATACCTTGGTAATGATATCTTTAAACTGCCCTTCTTTCCATGCATCAGTTGGATGATTCATCATGGTAATTATAGCATTATCATATTCTTCATACTTGTCATACAAAAACACTAGTTCTGCCCAAAGATGAGCTTGTTCTGCAGCCCTTAGCACCTGCATAAGAAAGGTTTCATCCCTTTAGATACAGATCTGTAAGTCCAGGTAACAGTTTAATGCAGAAAAAAAGTATTTTAAAGTATTAGTTTTTGCTATGGAATTGCCTCACAATGGTAAAGGGGGGTTACCTTAGGAATATTCACTCTGGACCAGAAAAGCTCCAAGTGCTCCCTCATTTTCTGTGGCTTAAATTTAGAATACAGGATAGCTAATTCAGTAAACATCCCCATGTGAGCTCGCTCAAGTCCCAATGCTGCTTCCAACATGGTTATCAATTCTTCAAAATATCCACGATCCTAAAGAAGAGAAATGTGTAATTAAAGACAACTGTGGCAAAATCTCACTTCACATAAAAGGCATGTTCATGTCTATTACCTGATAGTAGTTGATAAGTTCCTCTAATTCATCTGCATGTACCACAATATGAAGTCCACACATCTGAGCAAGACGGAACTCCTTCCCATCTACACAGGCAAAACAGACCTGGAATAAAATTTTCATTTTGTGAATTCAAATGTAAAAGTGGCTATTTAATTGAATTAATCAATATCAAATTGAATCTTAATTCTTCATTCAATGCTGTATTTAGTATTACCTCTTTCCATGTTCGGGTACTATTGGCTTTCCTAGCTCCATCAACAGCTGCCTGATATTCACCCAGATGAACCAGGGTAGATGCTAAGCGCCCAAAATTAGAAACATTGTTGTACAACAACTTAGCAGCATCATACATTTTTTCATCATAACAACGGTCACCAACCTGGTGGGGCAAGAGAGAGGATCCATACTCAGTAAGACATTAGCCATAGATTTCTGACACTGTAATAAAATACTTGCCCTACATTAAGAGAAATGGTTTGTTTCAGCTCAATCATCTTTCCAAATTTATATCCTGATATGAGAAACAATGTAT
>PVKN010044684.1:0-10052 GCA_004027915.1 Capromys pilorides
GAGGGGGAAAACAAAGAAGGGAAAGAAAAATGAGAAAACAAGGATAAAATGAAAAAGTTTTATGAACAGGGAGGGGAAGAGGGTTTAAAGGAAACAGACAGGAATAGGATTATAAAAGGCAGAATCAAGCTATGTTCTGTACAGTTACAACTTCCCAATAGCGAGTGTGGTCCTTATGCACACCTAAAATGCACTAAAACTATAATCTAGTTAAAATTTTGGAAAGAAAAGAAAACCTTATTCTAAATAGTGAAAACTCTCTGAGTACTTGGGAAAACTGACTCAAAATAATAAATTCTAAGATATGTGTTACGGTTTGTGCATAGGTGTCTGCTTCATGCAGTCATGGGGCAGCTTCTCAAATTTGTAATTGATTATTGTGGAAATAGGTGCTGCACCTCCCCTGGGGCAGGTGATTCACATTTCAATGTAGGGAAGGAAGAGAGGTGAGCTGCCCCTAGCTCTCTCCCTGTGCTCTTGCTCTTACCGCCACCTTGAAAAGTTGCTCTCTGCCATGTGCCTCTCTCTCTGCCTTGGAGCCAGCCGAATATGGACTGAAACCTCTAGTAACTGTGAGCTAAATAAATCTTTCCTTCCCTCATTTTGAGTGTCAGGTACTTATCCCAGCAATGAGAGAAGAATAACTAAGACAATATGTTTAAGTCAAACAAAGATAAAGACTGTCCACGTAAAAAGGTTAGATTACTTATAAGGGCAAAAGAATTCAGCTAGCATCAGGCCTCCCAAGAGCAATGTGCAAATCAGAGCAAACCAAAATGAAACAGCACTGTTACAGAAACCAAAGGAAAGGAATAAAGAGTGCAAGGCTCTATTTTTTTAAAGATTGACCCACAGGAAATTAGGTAGATACATGAAAGAACTCAGTGAATTCTGTGCCCCTTAGTCCTTGTTGGGAAATAACAGAAAATGAACTTTATAGTACCAAGGAAAGGCTGCAGAACTAACAACAAAAGAGTGTGAGCATTTAACCATAGATGGAAGAACCAAGCAAGGGTGGGAAAGTCATATCCAGATCTATCTTATGATTCGGCAGAGATAACACAACTACAAGCAAGGGTACAGAGAAGAGGGAAAGAGAAAGCAGAATTGTTTTTAATTCTACAGATACTAAGCGGAGTCAAGGATACTAATGGAAGAATCAGATAGTAAACAGAAAAGGAGGAACATAAGTTCATTCAGCAGGCATTCAGACAAAGAGTCATTGTAGCAATTGCCAAAAGAAAACAACTCAAATACAACCTGTGGAGACAGAAGCACAGTACCATTTATAGCAGTATGTTTACATACAAGAAAACAAAGTAGAAACCACACCTTTCGGCAATATTAGTAAATGTGAATGAATTTAATTCACTTGTTAAAAGAAAAAGCTTTTGAATTTTGCTGATAACGCAACTCCCAACCTTATGATATAGGTAAGGGCCACACCTACCAGCACAGCCGCAGCTTTGTGAGTTAGGAAAGCTAGGATGAAGGGACACGCAAAAGAATATGAAGCAGAAAGTGCTTATACTCTAGTTCAGAAAAAAATAAAGTGACAAAGAACACATTTGTTTGTTTGTGTGTGTGTTTTTGTGGTACCACGGATAGAACTCAGGACTTTGCACTTGCCAGGCAGGTACTTAAGCTGCTGAGCTATCTTCCCGGGCCAAACAACACCTCTGAATGCTGAAAACCACCGTTAACAGCAAAGACATAAAACGATGAATGTCTGTTCACGAAATGGAGTAACCACTTCTACTTTTATAAACTATATACAATAAAGATGTTAAGAACTACAGAAACACATGAATAACAGATTTTAAAATATTAGAGTACAGATCAAGAGTACAACATGAAATAAATAAGAATATAAAATGCTCAAGTAACATAATAAGGTGTTTTCTTGAACAGTCCAACTAAAACAGCAAATAGCTCTGCTCATGCGTGTAGAGAATGTCTGTGTCTCACATTGTGTGTACGCTCCCAGCCGACCTTTACGTGTTCAACTCCGAAGGCTCCGCGTGATTTTCTTTAGAGATGAGGCTTTCGTAGGAGGACTCTCAAGTGAAGTCGGCATGGTGTAGCTCTGAGCACACAGTTGTTTTTATGTGAGATGACAGCTCTCTGAGAAAAACAGAGAGGGGACTGCCAGATAGCTCATCGAATTAAAGCGCCTGCTTAGGCAGACTCAGGGGCTAGGGTTTGATCAGCAGCATGCTGTGCCATCTGCACCCCCAGGACACGCTAGAGAGCAATTGGGCAAGGAGACCCATGCGTGTTAACCCCAATGCTTGGGAGGCTGAAAACAGGAGAATCACTATGAGTCCGATCTACATAGTGAGACCCTGTAGACCGTGTACTAAATACATAAAAAACAAAACACAGACTAACAGGGAAGCAAGACAGATGAAGACCAGAGCCCAAAGATTTGTGCAACTTATGTGAGCAGCTTACCCGTGCTCACTCGTACAGAACTCAAGCACAGAATAGCCATTTTTTCTGTGTGCACAAGGAATGCTTTCCAAAGCAAAGCAACTTGTAATAAATTTGGGCTGCACATGGACTGAAAACATGCAAAGTGTGTCATATGACTACAGTAAAACTAGACCAAAAGCGGGCCACTGAAACATAAGTAGGAAAATCTCCAGGATCAGAAATGAAGCGACTACTTCTCTACCTATTGTTAAAGACAAAGTCGTGATGGAAATCAGGAAATGTTTTGAACTAAATTAATATGAATATACAACATATTAAAATCTGTAAAATATAGCTAAGGTTATTGGATGGAAAGGTTATAATTACAAATTTGTATGACCAAAAAGAAAAAAAGATTTAAAATCAATTATATAAACTTCGTTCTAGAGAGCTGGCCAAATAGCTCAGTGGATTAAAGCACCTGTAAGCAGGCACAGGCGCTGGAGGTTCAATCCCAGGATGTGCCATGCCAGTCCTGCTGCCGGGTCACACTGAGATAGCAATTGAGACTGGGCGTGGTGGTGCATGCCTGTAAACCCAGCCCTTGGGAGGCTGTAAACAGGTGGATCACTACAAGACTGATCTAGTAGTGAGACCCTGAACACCCTGGAGACCCTTCCCCCCCCCAAAAAAAACCAACTTTGTTCTAAAGAAGTTAGAAAAAATACAGCACATTAAGCTCCAAAGAAAGGCAATAAAGATTAGAAAAAGAGTCAATGAACTAGAAATCGAATGTGCAACAGAGAATATTAAGAGCCCAAACTGACTCTTGGAAAGATTAATAACATCTATAAATCTCTAGAGTTGTTCGCGGTAAAAGAGAGAGGAGCTTTTCAGTATCATAAATGAAAAACTATCAATACGGATGTTTCAGATATCTAAGTGATAGTAGGATGTTGTAAATAAATTTATACCAACAAATTTGACAACTTCTATTATGCACTAATTTTCATAAAAAATGTTTCAGCAAAACTGACAAAAGAAAAACAAACTTCAAACAATCCCTTATCGAACAAATAAATTGTGTTCATGATGTAAAACCTTCACTCAAGGAAAACTTTGAGCTGGATGGCTTACCAGTAAATTCAGCCAAGCACATACTGAGGAAAAATATTGATTTTACCCAAAGTGTTCCAACACAATATACATTTCAAACCTCATAAAGCATTGCAAGAGCGATATCCATGCAAGGGCAGACCAATAGCGCAATGCAGTGGGACAGAGAGCCCAGGAGTTGGTTGACCCATGTATCTGAGCTTGGGTGTCTCCTATGACAAAGATCTCTCCGTAATTCCACAGGAAAAAAATCTTGGTAAATGATGCTCTGCCAGCTGGATAGCAAAGGTTTTGTTGCTGTAACAAAATACTTGAGACTGAGTACTGTAATTTATTTTTAAAAATATAGATGCATTTCTTCACAGTCCAGGAGAAAGTTCAAGGTCAGGACATATAGAGCACTGGTGTCAGGAGATGACTGCGTTTTGCTTCCAGAAGAGCAAGGGGGACTAGTACTGGCTGAAGCCTCCTTTATCAAGGCCTTAATCCCATTTCCTGACCTCTAAGTACCTTAATATAATCGTGTGCGTAACTAAGTTTCAACACATGAATTTTGGAGTGTACTTAATTTAGACTATTGCATTCATATTAAAAAATAATCTATTTTTCATAGTATATGTAAAATGAATTCACAATATGTCAGCCGGGATAAATATTGTATTCAGTGATATAGTGCTTCCCTAACATGCACTAAGTCCTGAGTTTGGTTATCAATACTGACAAAAAAAAAAGGAGGGGGGAGACTTGATATGGCTCAGGGATAGAATGTGTGTATTATGGTTGTGTCTAGTTGTCCCCCCAAAGCCTCATGCAGTCATGGAGTGGAGACTTCTAGAGTTTGAGATTAATTCGTGATCCACTAGGATTGTGGGTGATCTGAGACTGGGATTATGGGTGTGAGTGTTCACCCAGCCTGAGGCAGATAGCATGAATGTAATATCAGAGAGACAGACAGAGAGACAGATTCCCTCTCTGTTGCCATTTTTGCCATTCTGTTGCCATGAACTGCTGCTCTCTGTCATGTGCCAGTCTGCTGTGGAGCCAGCCGAGTATGGACTGAAACCTCCAGTAACTGTGAGCTAAATAAACCTTTCCTTCCTTCATCTTGGCTGTCAGGTATTTTGTCCCAGTGTCTTAGTTACTTTTTACTCGTTGCTGGAACAAATACCTGACACTCAAAATAAAAGAAGGAAAGGTTTATTTAGCTCACAGTTGCTGGAGGCTTTAGTCCATATTCGGCTGGCCCAAGGCTGAGTGGGACAAGACAGAGGGCATCCAGTTCATGGTGGCAGAACAACCAGGGGAGCAGAGAGCAACAGCCCTTTAAAAAGTCTCTTTGTGCTCAGTCACTCTGACGTGGGCTCATTGTGCCCTAGGGTGGAACCAATCATACCCCAGGATGGGCCCTTGATCCCGCTCTAGGGAGGAGCTAATCATATCCTAGGCAGGCCCAGGTCATGCTCCAGGGAGGAACCAATTGTAACCCATCAGTACTAAAACACATAATCCCAGTGGATCATGACTCATGTCTCAAACTCTAGAAGTCCCCGCTCCATGATTGCATGAGGCTTTGGGGGGACAACTAGACATAAACCATAACACCCAGCAATGAGAGAAGAGTAACTGAGACCGTGTGCCATTTGTGAAGTCTGAGGTTCAGTCTTCAGCATTAAAGAAAACCTACCCCCTTTATTTACACATCAATATATTTGACATAGAAATTTTATCTTTAATTATGATCAGCCCCTACACATTGGAAAGCAAAGGATATCATAATAAAAAATCAGAGAGAAAATTCACGCCTCATAAAAGATGATGTCCTGACAGCATCTGAAAGCTGCTCATTCTCATTGTCCATCAAAGAAACAGAATCAAATCATAATCAGCTGTCTCTGCATGCAACTGGAAGAATCACAGTCAGGTAGGCACATGAATCACTATGGCCATATTCCAAAATCCTATGGCATTATCTGTTATAGCTAAAGACTCTAAAACTCTGCCGCTTAACAGTCACAGTACAGGAGAAAGGAAAGCAAATGTCCAACAAATGACGTGCATAAAAATGCTTAGAGTAGAAATATTGATAATAGCGACAGTTGGAAACAATCTAACTGCTCACTGGGACTAAAACAGATAAATAAATCATGGCATGTCCACACAACGAATGTCACATAGCAGTGAAAAAGAATGAACTGAGACTCGGGCAACAATGTGGATGGATTTCATGGATATGGCCTGGAGGGAAATAAGCCAGACTGGAAAAACGGGCATGCTGTGGAACGCTTTTTCTACTAAGTTCAAAAGAATACCAAAAGAGTCTAAAGTGATAACTGGACAGTAATTTCCTATAATGGAAGAGAAAAATAGGCTAAGGATGGGGCCTGAAGGAAGCTTTGGGGGGGGTACTATGTACATGGTCTACATTTTACTACAGTTAATAATATGTGAAAGGATGTGCAAAAGTGTACCTTTAAGATTGCTACATAAGGGCTGGGGATATAGCTCAGCAGCATGAGCTCCTGCCTGGCAAGGGCAAGGTTTGGAGTTTGATCCCTGGTATGATGATGATGATGATGATGATGATGATGATGATGATGATGATGATGGTGATGATGATGATGATGATGATGATACACAAAAGCATAACAGTACCTAAATAATACTCAGTTTTTAAAAGGCAAGTGAAGATGTATCATGAAGAAAAACTGAGAGCAAAATAAATATATTTTCAGACAATTCCAAACAGATTTTATCAGCAACGTACTTCACTATAAGAATCCTGAAGATGCTTTTCTTGGCTAAAGGAAAATGACATTGGCTAGAAGCATAAAGGCCCAGGAAGAAAGTGCTGCCTCCAGCGGGAACGTGCAGGTGGACTGAAACCACGCAACCCTCTGAAGGGCTCCCGTGGCAGGCAGTGTGTCTTTGGAAAGAAAAGGAAAGTCAGTGAACACATACAGTGGGACACGAGAAAAGGGAACCCAAGACTGTAAAAAGTGCTCCATTAAGGGGGACGATAATGAGGGAATGGTATCAAGTTGTCCCTTCTGGTGTATAAAATAGAAGAATGCATAACTAAGAGCTGATACCTAACATGGATGTATCAAGAAGGGATGTATGTGTTACCAGGGTTACAAGGGGAACTAAGAAGAAGAGAGCAGAAACGGTACATGAGGAAACGGGTCCAGGTGGAAGAGACAGGGCGGTGGCTACTTTCATCTTTAAAGTCCACTATGAACCTCTCACTTTGGAGTCTGCATGTGCAACACTTAGATAAAAGAGTAAAATAATTTTTGTTCCAAAGAATTCAATTGAATTGTAGGTTAAATGGCTGCTTGAACCAAAGTCTGTTCCACAATCATTCCTGAGAAAGAAACATGCTCCAGAAGTATGGGGTTTCCTGCTCAGCCTCCACCACTAAACCCTTCTGTGCCAAGGAAAGCCACCCCAAAATATGTCACTTTGGGAAAGAGCTACTTTGGGAAACTGAGAAGAAACAGATCCCCAAAATAGCTCTCTATGTTCCTACTATTTGTCTCAAAATAGGGCATAAATTCGCAGAGGCCACCTCCTCCCTACAGGGCAAAGAGGAAAATGTCAGCTTGTCAAGTTTCAAGAATATTTCCAAGTGAAAATGTGTTTATTTCCAGTTGAATACAACATGGGCTTTATACCCTCATGTATCTCACTCCCAGGTGATTTAAGGAACACTGAGGTCTTTCAAGGGCTTTGGGGTTCCTGGTTACTTCACTTGAGACTTTTAGTTTCAGCTAAAATAACTCAAATAACTCCAGCAAAATACTTGTATGTATGTGCTGCTGATTTTCCTAGAGAACAGTCTTTTGGGAACTCTTCAGGGATTCTGGAATACTGAAATGATTCCTCAGGTGGAAGCAGCAGGCATACAGTGCAGGGGGAAGAGGCAGGCTCTGTGTCCAACAGGCAGGAATGTGTCCACATTTAGTCCAGACCCAAGGGGCTTGTGGCCTCAGGCAAAGCCCTTAGGCCCTCCTGTACCCTCTCTCTGCCAGGGGAAGGTATACTATTGCCTAATCTATGTGATGAGTGGATGGAAGGGAAATCTCACATTGTCAAAATGGGACAATATAACTATGCTTTCTAGAATTTAAACAATTCTAAAATGACATTCCTGTCATTCTTCATTGTTTCAGTTAGTGTCATTAAAAATGTAGAAGCCAATTTAATCACATACTTTATTATATCTGTCCATTAACATAGTCACAAATTAAGCATACAGAATGACACTGAACGTTGGCGTCAAAGGACACAATTATAATGATTTAATTCAATGCTCTCAATTGATCTTTGTTTTGATTTTAGAACCAGGAAACACTTCGTATCATAAAATAGATGAAGTTCTGAGCAGAAGATGGTTTTATAAATAGAAAAATTGGAGAAAGCAGACACAAAAGAAGGATGATTGGTTATTTCAAAGTAACTTTCATAGTAAGGCAGGAAAGAAGGTAATAGAAGTTTGGTTAAGTGGTCAACATCTGGTTATCTTTTGCACAAGGGTTAGGCAGAAATAAATTCATCTTGATATCAACTGAAGTTGGCTTATTTGAGAAATTTAGCTAGTCTCTCCATCTGTCTCTGTCTATCTGTCTGTTTGTCTGTCTGTCTCCCCTCCCACCATTTCTCAGACTGACAAATAACAACTTAATTTCATTTTGCTAACATGATTCCAATTTGATTTTTAGTCTGCCCTGTTGGAGCACATTGCCTGAATAATCGACCTCCTGTAATGTTTAGCTAGTACTGGTTAAAAGATGCCTCCCTCCGCATTTGCCCTTGTGCAATAATTTTCTTTTAAATGGATCCATCAGAGATATGAAAAAAACTTATTGGCTGATTTGTTAAATGACAAGCAAAGGAATTCGGGATAGGAAAAATCTTGATGGTGTATAACTGAACATGGCCCCATCCAAGAGCACAGTACCAATGTACTGGGCCAGGGGGACAGTGCAGAGGCCTAAGTGCCTGAACAGTGTGTGTGAGAACCTGAGTTTGATCCCCAGTACAACAACAATAACAACAACCAGAATGTAGTACCACTGTACTGATCAAAAAGGAATCTGTCTGGAACCCACCGACAAGCAGAAACTCTGAGATATGTTCAAGTTAATTACAAGGATCAGAGGATGGAAGGAAGCAGATATGTGGGTGATTAAGCTGTTAACAAGGTCCTAGGGGAGAACAAAAATCTTTAAACCCTTCATCCAAATCCCCTCATGACCCCCAAATATGCTTATAACCTCAACAATCCAGAAACAGCAATTACTTCTCCTATGGCCTCTTCCTACCCCGAAGCTTTCTCCATTCTGCATAATCCCACTCCTTTTAGGTATAAACACAAGGAAAACAATATATTCCTTGCTTTTCTAGATTTTCACTATAAAATAATGTCCTAGTTCTGGTCTTGTGAACATACTGCTTACTGCTACCCATACCAGTTGTCGGCTGATGTGGGATTTTCTCTAAGGCCTGGTTCTTTTGCTGGTTCATACCTATAATGTCTTGATAAATATTTTGCTTTCAGAGATCTATCTGTCTTAAGAGATTTAACATCACAGCTAAGCAAGGCAGAAATTCAAGCCACACTCACAAGGGTAAAATTTGACTTTTAGAATATCTTAGAATAAGCCAGGGATATAGCTCAGTGGCATAAGCACCTGCCTGGCAAGTGAAAGATCCCGAGTTTGATCACTGATTAAAAAAAAAATCTTGAAATAAAGGGAGAAGGGCCCAGAACCCAGGCGTTGGTACACACGTGTAGATAAGGACACCTCCACCTGCACGCCCAGAACCCAGCCACCAGCATGTGTGCTTGTAGGTAGGGAACTTTTTGCCTGCCCACACCCACCAGATACCTCCCTGCCTGGAGCCCAGCATCTCCTGTGGAATCCTGCAGCAAAATTAACTACAGAGAAGCTGGGTTCAGACTCTCCCAGCTAATCCAGGAGTTGAACATCTTGCTAGAGGAACATAGCAGGTTCACTTCCAAGAGCAGCAGCAGGAAGAAGTAGAGCACAGCAACCGGACCCAGCCAGCACATCTGAACAAGTTCCAACTTGGTTGATCTGGACCTGAATTTCAGTAAGTGCTAACCGCATAATAGCACCAAAGCTTAACATCAAAGGGCAAAGGACAGTGCTATACAAAACGACAAAGAGAAGGAGCAAGATGCAATCTCAGGGCCACCCAGACTAAATGCAGGAAATATTAACATAGAAGAAACTGGGAATCACACAGCTGAAACCTTGGAATTAATAACATCTGAAGTAAAGAAACAAATGCAGACACGTATAGAGGAAATCAGATCAGAAATAACCTCTGAAATAAAAAAAGAAATATATGAATTAATAGTGTCTGAAGTAAAAAAACAACTGCAGAAAAGTATGGAGGAAATGAGATCAGAAATAGCCTCTGAAGTAGAAAAAGAAATCTCTAAATTAATAGCATCTGAAGTAAAGGAACAACTGAAGAAAGGTAAACAGGAA
>PVKN010044685.1:0-10052 GCA_004027915.1 Capromys pilorides
ATGATGGCTGGGTACAATTCTCTGGCACTGATTTCCCACAGACATGCCAAGTTAAGCAGCCATTCACACATCAACTTCCAGGTGAAGAGCTAAGGAAAGCAGGTGGCGGAGTAAACTAACTATTGAAATTGTAAATGTCATAATTGAACAGAAGAACAAAGAACCTCCAGTAGGGAATAAAGGAGGCAAGTGGAACAAACCTAACAAAAATTCTTGAAATCTTACAGGATGGTAACAAAGTTTGACATGTATATTCTAATCATGTCAAATTATCACTTAAAAATATAAAAAAGACATTTTAAATGCTTGATGAGCTTGCGATGTTATTAAGAGGCAATGGAGCCTTTAAATAGTGAAGAGGTCTTTCAGTTACTGGCACATTCCCTTGATGGGAATACAGGGTCTATAACCCTTTTTCCTCCTTTCTTTTGTATCCTCCCAATGAGGTAGTTTTGCCACATGCTACTACCATTATGTGCTGCCTTGTGGATGTCAAGCATTTTTTCTCACCTGGGGAAGAAATTAACCTAGATAGTGTGAAAAATTAACCTAGACAGTTCCTTTGGAACTGGTTAGCAGCAGGAGACAGAAACAATTTGGAGAAGCAGGCTAGAAAAAGCCTAGAATATTGTAAGCAGAGCTTAAAAAAACATTATAGAAAAGGCTGAGATATGGAGAGTAAAAGCTATGCTGATGATGACTTAGATGAAAGTTAAAATTCTTTTAGAAATTGGACTGGTGCACCCTCTGTTAAACTGTATTATGGTACCATTAGGTGTTGCCCAGACATAGGCCCAAAAGCAAAAAGGACCAACTACTCATAGAGGAATAGTTCCAAAACTGTCAGCCAAAAGAATGATTTCTTTCTGTAAGTTTGGTATCTCAGATTCTTGTTACTGCATTGAAATGCTAACACAAAGATAAGAGTTAACAAGGAAGAATCAGCAAGCCTGAAGATGGGTCAATTGACTTTACCCATCATTTAGGAAAAAATAAAAAGAAGGGAGAAAAAGGAGCAAAGCCTAGGAAACTTTGGTACATTATAAAGTATCCTAGAAAAGTGATGAGAAAGAGTACAAAGAGTAATGGCCTCAAACACCTCAAATATGACAGATCTGCAAATTTGACAAAGAAATCAATCTACTCGTCCAAGAAATTTGACACATTCCAAGAGATCCATACAAAGACATATAATCAAGCTGCAAAAAGCCGGACACAGAATCCTAAAAGCAGCAGTAGAAATGCAATTCATCAGATTGAAAGGATCCTCCACATTAACTCCAAAACCACAGAGGCCATAAAAGAGCGGATAGCATTCAAAGTGGTAATAAAAAAAAATTATCAAATAAGAATACTATACCTAGCAAAATTGTTCTTCAAAATTGAAAAATTAAAACATTCCTAAATAAAATACTGTGGTTTTTTCAGTTTGTGTAGATCTTTCACCTTTTCCTAGATAAAGGAAGACTACTCACCCTAAAAGAAATAACAGCATTCCTTCAACCTAAAATAGCACGGAATAGCAAATGAAATTCATCAGGAAAGATAACAATACATTTTAATATATGAGATACCTAAATCTATTTTTTATTTGTACCTTGTTTTTCATCCAGATTGTTTAATAGCAACTACGTGGGGGGGGCACCCACTCGGGACCCTCCCCCTCATCTCACTCTCTTGGACAGGAGCTTTCTTTCCCTTAATGAATCTATTCTGCTCATGAAAAGAAGAAATAAAAGCAGCTACGTGGTGTGTGGTGTATATTATATATAAAGATGTAGATTGAATTATAACAGCACAAAAAGGTAAAGGAAATGTTTACAAATAAATACTGAGTAATATTGGGATTAACCTAAACTAGACTGGATATATGAGTACAAAAATTGCAACTTTCTCACCGTAGGCAGCTACCAGGACAAGAATAGAAAGAAACAGAATAACAAAGGAATTAAAATGGTATGAAAACATCTGTTTAAGACAAAATAAGATAGTGATGAAAGAGTAGATGGAACACAAATTCATACATAGAAAGATAAGCATAAAGTAACAAAATGACGGGTGTATGTATTCAGTAAATGCAATGGATTAGAAGTTCAATTAAATGACAGACATTAGCAAAATAAACAAACCCTGGTGTTAACTAGCTTGGCCAGAGGAATCCAGGAACCCTGCCCATACCATTCATGAGGTATTGCCAGTCAGTGCTTAGAACTATGGATAACTAGCTTGGCCAGAAGAATTTAGGTGCCTGTCCTGTCCCACTGCATGAAGTGAAGCACCTAGAACCTGACAATTGGCATGGCCAGAGGAACAGGGTAAATCTGCTTTAACTTTGCATAGAAGCTCTCAGTTTACATTTTGTACTGTTATGTAATTGTAGACTTTGCTTCTGTGAAGTATAAAACCAATAGTGACCACATCTGTCAGTGTCTAAATTTTGCTTGATATCATAATTTCTAATTGTACTACTGTAGCTACGATATCATACCTGTTTTAACCACTTGTTCTCAGGTAACAGTATTGGGAAGTATTAGGGTTATAAGCACACAAAAGCTCCACACCTGAAGACAGAGGACAGTGCCAAACAGAAACCAACATCCCACTCTCAATTAATTGAGGAAGTAGAATCTCTGGAAGATGTACACTAAGAATCTAAAACACACAGATGGTATCCCTGAAGAGCAGACTTTTCTTAGAGGGCCTTTATAGTAGTGTATGTCTACCAACTATCAAAATTGCACAAAAATTATGACAGAAATCAAAATAAAGAGTTGTTTCTGAAATAGAAAATGACACGACAAAGAAGTAAGGTGAAATCTCAGGCTCCAGGACAAGAGAGAAGAAATTGGAGGTCACACACCTGAAATCTTTGAAATGGTTGAAGTATAAAATAAAAGTGCTAACCATAATGAAAGAATTGCTAAGCATAACTAAAGACGTTCATAAAAAAATACAGGAGCATACAAAAATTATGGGAACCTAAATGAACAATATATGAAAGAAATAGAATGCATAGCCAGAGAGATATCCAGGAAATTAGTAAGTGTATACAAATCTATAAATGTAATACTCCATATCAAGAAAGCCAAATACAAAAACTACATGATCATCTCAATAAATGCAGAAAAAATATTTTGACAAAGTCTGTTCTAGTCAGGGTTTTACTAGAGGAACAGATATAATACAAAGAACAGAAATAACACAAAATATGCCAGTCTGAGTCAGATGGGGAAGTATGCTGAGAGCGTCTGCACACTGCCCCCTGAAGGATTCGGTCCCAAGGCTTTTATACTAACTGCAGGGTTTCATCCCTACCGGTCTTAAACAGTTTCTGCTGGTTCCTAACAGCCCATAGTGATTGAAAAGGAAGGCAAAAGAATCTGCTACGGTAAGCTGAAGGGTCCAAATTAGAGGCTGACGAGTCTGTGCAGGAAACCAGGAGATAAAGTCCAAACTGAGTTGACGAGTCTGTGCAGGAAACCAGGAGATAAAGTCCAAACTGAGTTATTCTGGGGCAGGGCCCTCATGGCTCATAGTGCGAAACAGCCAGGCAATGCAGCCAAATTGATAAAATGTATTGACTACCATGGTCACACCTAGTTGACACATGTATTGATAAAATGTATTGACCACTGGCATCCTGCCATGTTGACACAATGTGTCAACCACTACAAAGTCCAACACTCATTCATGATAAAAACCCTACAGAAAATTGAAATGTGTGGTCTTCACCTCCATCTGATAAAAGCCATCTGTGACAAACCAATAGCCCACATCATTCTAAACTGAAAAACTGAAAGCTTTCACTCTAAAATCAGGTACAAGACCAGGATGTCTACTATCATCATTCCTACTAAATATAGCACTGGATGTATTAGCCAGAACAACTAGACAATAGAGAGAAATAAAAAGAATGAAATTTCAAAGGGGAGAAGTTAAATTATCATTTTTTGTAGATGACATGATACTTAACATGGAAGACCCCAAAAAACTCCACTAAGAATCCTAAAATTAATAAAATTAGTAGCATAGCAGGATACAAAGTCAATACTCAAAAATCCGTAGTATTCCTCTATACAAAGAGCAAACTCACTGTGGAGAGAAATTAGAGAAACAGTATTTCAAAATAGCATCCCCAAAACTGATAAAAAATGATATGCTTGGGAATTAATGTAACAAAGGAAGTAAAAGGTCAATACAATGAAAATTTCAATATCTTGCCAAAAGGGATCTAAGCAGACTTAAAATAACGAAAAGATATTCCTTGCTCATGGAGAGGAGCAACCAACATTATTAAAATAGCTGTACTCCCAAAACCTTTATGAAAATTTATTGCAATTCAATCAAAATATCAGCATACCTCACAGATCTAGAGAAAACATTTGTAAAATTCATTTGGAACCAGAAAAGGCCTAGAATACCAAAGACAATCCTGCCCAACAAACACAAAAGAGGACATATCCAATCCCTGACTTAAAATTATACTACAAAGCTACTGTGAGAAAGCAGCATAGCACTTGAAAAAACACACACCTGGGGATCAGTGGAATAGTTGAGATGCAGACACAACTACACACTCAATCACCTTATCTTTGACAAAGATACCAAACATATTTAATAGAAGAAAGACAACTTCTTTAATAAGTGGTGCTGGAAAAACTGATCTTCTACATGCCAAAGACTAAAACTAGATTCTTGTCTGTCAACATGCACTAAAGTCGAAATGAATTAAAGACCTAAACGTTAAAGCAGAAACACTAATCTACTGGAAGAGAAAGTCAGATTTCTTGATTACATCAGTGTAAGCAGAGAGTTCATAAACAACAGTCTGCACAAGAAATAGTTCAAAGAATTAGTAACTAGGATCTCATCCTATTGAAAAGTTTTCATACATAAAGGAGTTTTCACCATTAAAGTGAAAAGAAAACCCACAAATTGGGAAAAATCTTAATCAACTATCACTCAGACAAAGGACTTCTATCTGGAATATATAAAGAACTAAAAAAAAGATCAGACCCCCAAAATTAAAAGATCCAATCCAAAAATGGGCATCTTAGATGAATGCACACTTCTCAGTGGAAGAAATTCAAATGGCAAATAAAAATAAAAGTGTTCAGCAGCACTGGTCATTCAACAAATGCAAATTAAAACAACACTGAGGAACCTTTCTCCACCATTGGTGGGCTCTTAGACTGGTACAGCCTTTGTGGGTATCAAATGTAGATATTCCTCAAAAAGAGGAAGTCCCATTCAACCAAACTGTTCCCATTCTGGCTATTTTTGTAGAATTGAAAATATCACACATAGCAATATGTGTGCACCTATGCACCTATATTTATAGCAGCACAATTTCATAGTTAAATCTTGGCAGCAACCCAAGTGCCCATCAACTGAGAAATGAATTAAAAGATACAGTATTTTTATGCAATGGAATATCATTCAGTTATAAAGAAAGATAAACTAGCTGTTATATGTAAATAGAAATAATTAGACCTTGTACTTATAAATGAAATAAGTTGACCCACATGTGCAAACATCATATTGTTTCTCTAGTGTAAGAACCTGGAAGAGTAAATAAAATATGAAAGGTGCCATAGATATAGTAAAAGGGAGAGAAACTGCTCAAAAGCAGTGAACAATTGGAGTAAGGGAAATGAGAAAAGAAAGCCAAAAACAGGGATAAAATTCTTTTATGTATGTACACGAGATAGCTAAATTACTACTAAATTCTGTCAGTTCTTTGAAGCTAGCAGTTTATGCTTAGTATTTTTATTTTGACTAACTTTACATGCTCTTATCTGGTAATCTGTACAACTGCGCTGAAGACAGCAGTGTAGAATCTAATAATCATTGTTGAATACCTAACATCTTGTTTTTTCTAAATTGTGTATCATTTTTAATGTCTTATGTGTTTTTTACTCTTAAAAAGGGAAAAGAAAGCTAAAGTTAGGATAGAAGTAACATGAATATGGTAAAATCAGCATATTCATGAATTGAGTCATATTTAATTTTATCACTAAATCCATTTGTTTGAAATCATGGTCAGAAGTGTTTTCTGTATAAGGATGTTGATAAAGAGATTATAAAGTAGATTTTGCAATTATGTGGTTTTTTTGTTTTGTTTTGTTTTAGTACAGAGTCTACAGGGTCTCACTGCACAAGCTAGACTTGTAATGATTCTCCTGCTTTCAGCCTCCCAGGTGCTCAAATTACAGGTGCATGCCACCACACCCAGTCTCATTTACCTTCTCAGTGTGCCCTGGGGAAGGGGCTGGCATGGCTGGCCAGGAATTGAACCCCATCCCTGCCTCTGCCTAAGCAGGCACTTTAATCTGCTTGAGCTATCTGGCTGGCCTATTAATTATGTACTTTTGGATCTGGGAGTGCTGTCTATTCAGTGTGACTAAGTATTGTTTTGTTGCATAACCATTTCTGAGTGCATTCTTCTTTGGGCTGAAATTTGAGAAACTAACCAAACTCCTAGTATAACTGTGTGCTATATATTTATAATAATGCATCTTAGCATTGTCTGTACACTTCTGCTTCCTGCCAAGCCTCTTTCTTTCCTCGCTGGTAGTGCACTTGCAAGCACAGTGAAGGTTCCCAAAACCCGGCAAACTTTCTGTAAGAAGTGTGGCAAGCATCAACCCCACAAAGTGACACAGTACAAGAAAGGCAAGGATTCCCTATATGCCTATGTAAAGTGGTGTTATGACAGGAAAGAGAGTGGCTATGGTGGATAAGCTAAGCCAATTTTATGGAAGAAGGCTGTTATGGTTTATGTCTAGTTGTCCCCCCAAAGCCTCATGCAATCATGGAGTGGGGACTTCTAGAGTTGAGACTTGACTCATAATCCACTGGGATTATGTGTTTTAGTATGGATGGGATTATGGGTCTGAGTCCTTCTGGGATTATGGGTGTGGCCTAAGGCGAATAGGCTGAGGCAGAGAGCCTGAATATAATAAGAGAGAAGAGAGACAGACTCAGGTTGTTGCTCTCTGCGCCCTGGTTGGTCTGTTGCCTCTATCGCGATTGTTACTATTCCGCTGCCATGAACTGGATGCTCTTTGCCCTGTTCCACTCAGCCTTGGGCCAGCCAAATATGAACTGAAACCTCCAGAAACTGTGAGCTAAATAAACCTTTCTTTCCTTCATTTTGAGTGTTGAGTATTTGTCCCAGCAATGAGTAAAAAGTAACTAAGACAAAGGCCAAAACTATAAAGAAGATTGTCCTGAAGCTTCAGTGTGTTGAGCCCAATTGTAGATCTAAGAGAATGCTGATGATTAAGAGATGCAAGCAGCCAGGCATGGTGGCACACAAAGCAGTTATGCCCTCCATATAATAGATAGAAATGTTTTCAATTTAAAAACATATTTCCATAGTCTTTTAGAAACAAGCTGAGAGATGGCCAGATAGCTCAGTGGACAAAAGTGCCTGCTTAGGCAGGGCACAAGGACTGGGATTCAATCCCTGGCATACCATGCCCGCCCCATCCCCAGGGTATGCTGAGATGGCGACTGAGACTGGGCATGGTGGCATGTGCCTGTTATCACACTTGAAAAGCTGAGAACAGGAAGATCAGTAGGAGTCCAGTATGTGTAGTGAGGCCTTGTTGACCCTATACTGAGTACATTTAAAACAAGAAACAAGCTGAAAATAATATGTATAACCAAGTTATAAAACTACCATAGTTTCCTTTTTAAAAAACTATATAGAGTTTCCATAACAGATTTAGTAACTATTTACTACTTTATATTAGGGGTTAAGACATGACAAAAGTCTGACCATGTTGTAGCTTATTCCAGTGATGGAGAAACTTTGAGAGATGCATGCCCAAACTGTAATCCAAAACCCATTTATTTATTTATTTATTGCAGAATGCAAACTCTGCAATCAAATCTGAAAACTGAGGCTTTAGTTTGATAAAAAATAGTTCATAGAAGAACATCTTAGACTTTAATAACTATATCGACCTGATACAGCCTAGGTGAGCTGAGTCTTCTCTGGGCTTCCTGCCTCATTACAAAGGAAACTATTTTCAAATTCCTTGGGCAAGGAATCTTTGAGGAATTCCATCCTAGAGGACTTCCATCCTCAAGAATTCCTTGAGGGCAAGCATCTTTACCCTCAAAGATGCTTCCTCTCTCAGTCTAATGTCAGGAAATCCACTACATGTTGTCCTCACATTCCTTGGGCAGGGCTGCCTACAAGAGGCCCTAACACCAAAAAGCTATACCTTGCCCAGTGGGCCCCAGGTATCTGACCCAAGCTGTAGAAGTTAGAAGGGTTTGCAGGAATACATTGGTCTCAGTTGAGGTGTTTTATGGTAGAAAGGATATAGAATGGAATTATAGACAGAAAATGAGAATGGTGATACTAGCAGCCTACAGGAATGAAAGCCAGTGAGGAAACAGGGAAAAAAGTTATGCTTCCCTGAATCCAGACAGAGAAAAGGGACATTTCAAACAAAATGTACAAAGCTGCTAGAAAGGGAAAAACAGGAGTATGCATGATGGAGTCACATGAAGTTTCAGATTGAGGTGGTGATGGGTCTTCTCCTCTCAGCCTGAGGGAACCCATGTTAACTGCCAATATAAGGAGAAAGCCTATTAAATTTTTAGTAGATGCTCATGCACATGTGTCAGTAGTTACCCAGCCAGTGGCCCCACTTGCAAACTGGAGAGTACTCAGTGTTTTCCCTATTTCTGGCAATTCATGTGCCCCAAGTAATAGTAGAGTTGGTGAGACATAAAAGGCCAGTTTGTTTGAGACAGTACCCAGAGGCCATGGAAGATAAAGGTGTTAAACCCCACGTTTAAGAGATTTCTGCTAGTGGACCTACAAGAAGTTCTAACTAATCTTTTTATAATTATAAACTTTAAAATGTTATATAACGTTCCAGATCCTCCTAATGTCACAATAGCTGTTCAAAATATTAGATATCAAATCAATGGTAGGTAAGCAGCTGAGGTCCCCTGGACCCTATCTTTATCATTTTTATGGGGAAGTCATTACTGTATACTTGATGAAAAGCATTTTTTACCATATTGAAAATTATCCTGTTGTGCTTATTTGACCCATGTATGTTAGTTTCTTTTGTTTGTTTCCTCTAGATTTAAAGCTGTCATGCCTACCCAAGATGAAAATTCCTCTGATCTATTGAGGGCCTTTAGATAGAACCTCTAGAGAGTATCTGTGACTGCCAGTTCACAACTGCAACCCTTTTCAGCCTAAAGAAGCCAGAGCGATCATCATCCTTGGTTCCCTCGTGGTATTTGGGGTTACTTCTTGGAGGAGGGGAATTTTATAGGCAGCTGAATTAAATAAAAATAGTCTAGACAGTTGGATGGACCAAGCCATCAAGGAGACAATATACAAGACAAAGTGACTTTGCAACTTGGAAGAGATAGACACCCCATGTGGGTTAAACCTCAAAACAAAACAAGAAACAAATACAGCTACATACTTCCCTAGGGATGGGCATCAGGGATTGATATTCTAAACAGGTATTGAAAGAGCCCAAATGAGTCACTAACACAAACCCCAACAGAAAGAGATCTTGTTCTGTATTCATGCCCAGTTGCTAAGGGACTCACTTCATCGTTTGGTACTGGAGTTAATCAATTTCACCTGAGCAGCAATAGTGCTTGTAATCTAATTGGTTGACCATAGTTTTGTCCCACCTCATGCCCACCTAAGCAAGTTCTCTTGTTCTCCTCCACCTTAGAACCGCCTGACCACATGGTTTTTCTCTATAGAAGTCCCTGGAAGAGACAGTTTCCTGGGGACTACCCACTTGGGGCCCACCTTCTGTCCTCTCAGACAGGAGTTTTCTTTCCCCCAATAAATATATTCTTTTTTTTTTTTAATTTTATTTATTTATTTATTTGTTTGCTTGTTGTGTTTGTTTGTTTCTTTATTTATTCATTTTGTGGCTGGCTCAGCCTGCCCTGGTGGTGGCGCTGGCGCAGCATGTGGTGCCGGGGATCGAACTGCAGTCCCCGCAGTTGCCTGAGCCCTCCTAAGCAGGCGCTTTAGACCACTGAACCAT
>PVKN010044686.1:0-10052 GCA_004027915.1 Capromys pilorides
CAGTATATTCAAAGACACAGAAAGGAAACACAAGATCATTGGTTCAGAGAGACATGACTCTTTGGCTTGGGGAGGTATTTCTTTCGAGGGTATAATTTTTTGAGTTAGGATCTCACTACATGGTCCAGGTTGGTCTCAAATTCCTAGCAATCCTCCTGGCTCAGCCTCCCAAGTGTTGGGATTACAAGCATGTGCCATCAGGTCAGCCAGGGAGATAGAATTTTAAATTTCAGGAATCAGTGACAAACAGTATATGTGAAAATTTCATGCTAACTCAGGAGAAGATTCTAGTGTTAGCAGTACCTTGGTTAATCAACTTAATTCTTTCCACAATCTCCTCACAAACTGAATTGGATGAGAACTGAATCACATGTCCCCATAGCTCAACATTAAACCCAATCACTGAATTGGATTTGGTTCTTGTCCAATTTGATGTGTGACTGGACCCCTGTATTTTTTGATCAAGATGCCATGTTCCCACAGAGCCACAAAATTGTTACTGAACATCACAGCCATCCTCCTCACCCCCTGCTATAACAGTGTTAACTTTCCACTCAGCTCCCAACTTGCCCATCTCAGAATGCTGCCCATCTCAGAGTAGCCTTTTCCCCCATTTCTGGTGCTCACTAAGAAGGAATCCTTCTAACCTGTTGTTCTTGGCTTCCTGCAGTTTCTTTGGTCCCTTTTCTCAAGCACTGCACTTGACTTCTGTGATTAGAAAGTTTGGGGAGGAGGAAGCACCCTCAACTCTGCTATGCTATCCTTTCCTCCTGAGAGCAGGTTGTCCACAAAGAGAACAGGTCACTGTATCAGTCAGAACCCTGGATTTAATAACTTTCTCTTCTTTTTCCAAAACTGTTCAGAACCAAAGAAATAAAATGGAGCCCACTGACTTGAACTATACAAAGAACATCACCTGAGAGGATGCAAATAAAACCGAACATTCAGAGTTATGCAACAAAGAACAACCTCTAAAGTAACATTGTGGTGGTGATAAGTCAAAATATATGAAACTAGAGTATAATGTTCAAAACCTCTACCAATGATAAAGCCATGAACAAATTTCTTAGCCTTCTTGGACCTCAGTCTCATCACCTTGTCACATCACAGAGATGCTTCACATGTGACTTAAGCAAAACCTAGGAAGGTGGTTGTGTAGCTCAGTGGCCAGAGTACATGCTTCAACAAGCATGAGACCATTGGTCAATTTTCTGCACTAAGAGGAAAAGAATAAGATATAAAACTAGCAACTGACTCTACCACTAAGGAAATTCATCAAATATTTTCCTTCTTGAAATGTGGCAGGCAGTAGGTGGGACTAAATCAAATCAGAATGTTAATAGTGACTGATACAGCCTTGAATTTTCCATGTTTTCAGGCTGCCCTATTTTTGGAACAAAGGCATTATCTCAGTACCTAAGAGGAAATGGGGCTAGTAATGCTATGGTTATGACCAAAATCAAATTCATCAAAGCTTTTCAAATATGGACTCCTTTCCTCAGAAAAGTCAGTCCTCTTCTTATATATTTCATGAACCATGACCTCCAATTTTTAAGCAGCTTGGTATATGGGGAGGTAGAGAAGATTCCACTGTTTGGCGTTTTATTAAATCAGTGTTTTCTATGCAAGGGCTTCTTTTTCTCATCAAATTTTTAATGAATTAACTTTTTAAATCATTTAAATCATTATTTATTTTTTATTTATTTTTATTATTTTTTATAATAGTTAATAAATTGCATAACTGGTCTTCATTGTAGTTGTTCAGAGTACAAGATGTAAGCATGATTCCTTGTATAAATCTCATTAGTGAAGATCTTTCTTTTCATTATACAAAGAGAAAGTAGCTGTATATTTAGTCCAATAGTCCATAACAGTAGTGGATTATCAGCTCATCAGGCATTATTGGGGGCTGTTCACTTGAGCCTTTTTATAGCTCAGCATATTGATATGGCTTTCCTTTTTTATACCTTAAGGTTAGACTTTTCTGCTGGATAGTTAAGACCAAGATAAAGTAAGACCTATGTTACAAAGATATATAACTTTTGTATCTGACAAGGTCAGTCAGGTCCCCTCAGGGACCCAGAACCATGTACTGCAATTTGCAACACTTTTGTCAATGTCAGCTTTCTGGATGAATCATGGCCAATGCTTGATCATTTTGCTCTCTGTGGAATCCTGAGAGAATGTTTTCTCTCTAGGTGACTCTCCTTAGGCACACTGAACATCATCAATCACTTTCCTCTGTGGCCCCATAATCTCCTTGAAAAGGAAATTTGAGACTCCACTGAGTTACATCATTTATTTATTTGTTTGATACAGGGTCTCACTATGCAGCTCAGACTCACAGTGATCTTCCTGTCTCAACCTCCCCAGTGCAACACCACATGCACTTTCAGTGGCCAGAAGAGCATTCTGCAGCCACCATGGCATGCAGTACCAGGGATCAAACTCTGGTCCTTGCATGTCAGGCAGATGCTTAGACCACCAAGCTATCTCCCCAGCCCCAATTAATTAACTTTTATATGAGGTGACTGAAATGGCAGAAGATCCCCAGTTCTGCAAAATAAATAAATAAATAAATAAATAAATAAATAAATAAATAAATAAGGCAGAAGAACAATCAGCAGCAAAATTCAGGCTCTCTGAGACTTGGAAATGAAATACTCAAAAAATAAAAACTTTGAATGGAGATAGAAAGACCTAGACCTCTGAGAATATGGAACAAAGTAACAAGAGAATTCAAAGTTACAGAGAAACTGGAGAAATGGACCACAGTGCACAGAAGAAAATGAGGCAGTTTGGAAGCTCATCCCAGCTCCCATGCCCGCAGATGCAAGAATCTTCCATCTCATTTTTCTCTCCTCCTCTTTCTCTTCCACTGTTTAATTTTTCAAACTTTTTTCTTTCATTTTCCTGTTTCCCATTTCCCCATGTCTTTACTAATATAATCATTAAGCTTTATTAATATTTAGACAATTAACTTAGGTTATTAAGGTTGAATTCTTTTTTATTGTTAGTGGAGGTACAGTTGATGCACTTAGTAGATATTTATTGTATTTTAATATTTAATTTGTTTTTGTGTCTCTATATAACATATAATATATAGTAATTATACAGTACATCTGTTTTCTATGGTTAAGAGTGGTACATTATTGATCCTTATGCTACATCAACATCTAGTTTGTTTTGGATGATATTGTTGTTATTCATTTACTTGGTATTGCCAGTGTGACAAAGCTGTCAGTTTTCTATGTATGTCTGCAACAATCAGTTTTTTACATATGTTAACATCTGGATTCCCTTTAAACCATTAACAACACTGTGGTCCATTTCTGGAGAATTGGCTGTTAGGTCAATTACTTGCCTCTTCTGCCCCCAAGTTAACCAAAGTGGTCAGATCTTGGGACAGAGTCCAAAGCCTGTAGTTAGCCACACTCAGAGCATGTCACTGAAAAACAGATGATAACTAGAGAGAAATCCATGTTTGCAACAAAATCTTTCCATTATCTGTACCTGAAAACAATTAACATCAAACAAACAAAAATAACAAATCATAAGATAACAAGACAGCAAAAAGGCTCCAATGAGTTCCAGCTCCCTGAAGCTGCTCCGTGGTGCACTGCAGGGAGGAAAGCAGATGCCCTGCAGCTTATTCAAAGGGAGAACAAAGGAGATTTTTAAAAACTCAATGAGCTGAAAGAAGATAATGACAAACAAAATAACCAGGGAATTTACAGAAGACACTAATAAGAACCAAGCAGAGCTAAACAAAATAATGCAAGACCTGAATGACCATTTTAGAAAAGAATTACAGTCCTTGAAAAGGTTCTAAACAGAAATCCAGGAGATTAAATTTCTGTTGACAGTATGGGCAGGAAAAGTAACCAGTGTGAGGACAGTTCATCAGAATGAAGAAAGAGCTGCTGTCAGAGATCACTTATTCAGAAATAACTTAAAAGCAATAGGAAAACATGAAAAATGGGCCCAAGAGCATCTAGATGCTGATTAAAATTAAGTAGTATTAGTGAAATTTCATAAAATAGCACAAATGACATAAAAACATGTTTATAAAAATAATGATGTGAAACTTTCAAAAATACAGGGAAAGAATAAAGCATACAGATAAATGAGGTATGTAGAACTCCAAATAGCAACCATCAAAACAGAGCCTCTCCACAACACATCATAGTCAGAATCCCAGAAGTCCAACACAAATGGGGATTAAACACAGGACCTTGCGCTTTCCAGGCAAGTGTTTACGTAACTGAGCTATCTCCCTGACCACACAGACAAAATCTTAAAAGCTGTAAGAAAAAGAGCAATAAATCACCTATAAACTTAAACTCATTGCAATTACAGTAGACTTAGCAACAGAAATCCTACAGGCCTGGAGAGCTTCAAGTGCTTTAAACCCTAAAAGAAAACAACTTATAACCCAGAGTTATGGTCTAAAAAACTATCTTGCAAAATTATAGAAGAAATAATTTCCATGACAATGAGCACCTTAAGAAATTCAAGACTACCAAACCAACACTACAAAAAAATCCTCAACAACATCCTTGAATGAGATAATGAAGTCAACATGGCCATAAAGTCGTCTGATAAGATGAACACACAGGGCAAGGTGAGCAGTTATGCAAGGAAAAGGGGAAAAAATGGCAACAAGAAATAATAGAATGACAGGAATAAGTCAGTAGCTTTCAGTAATAACTCTCAATGTAAATGGTCTCAATTCCCCAATCAAGACACAGATTGGCAGAACAGACCACGTAAAAATACCCAGTGGTGTTTAGTAAAAGAAACACATTTTCACAAATTAAAAATCAAAGGATGGAAAACAACATCCTATGCAACAAGAGCCCAGAGAAAAGCTGGAGTGGGATCCTAATTTTAGACAAAGAGAACTTTAAGCCAAAACTTATTAAGGTTACTACAAATTGGTTAATGGAAGAGACAAAAATTATAAATATATATGTATGAAACAGCAGCATTCTCAACTTCGTAAAACACTGTCATGAAAAATAATAGGTTATAAAGAATAGAAATGGGTGTGATTGTTTAGCTATGATCTTACAAGGCAAGTAGGCTTTTCTCCAGTGTTTATTAATGAAAGAGGCCAATAGACTTTGACCTACTAAACTCCTTAACAAAAAGAATATTTTTGAATTTTGAGATGCTTTTTCCCAAACAGTACTTTTTGTTTATAACATATACTTGACATGGTTATGTGTGTTTATTCTTATCTAGTACTCTGAGGAGATCCTATAAGGACTCAGGATAACACATATCAAATATATAAAGCATTTATAACAAATGCTCAGTAATCAATATTTGACATTACATAACACAAAGTCACACTTAGCAGTGCCTGCATACACACAGGCTAGGTAAGTCCTGGATCTTGTACCTGGAATATACAAGGTAGACTCAAAACATAGTTGTCTATTAAATGAAAAGTGAAAGCTTATAAAGTTACTGAAAATTGATTAGCTTGAAGAGACTAGCCCAAAGAAGCAGCTGGAAAGATGCCATCTTCTCTCATGTGCCTTCCAATTCATGCTTATGCATGTTGAAATTGAGTGCCCATCTCATTACACAGCCAGCGAGGAAATGTTATATCCCCTCCTGTGTCCATTAGGCAATCAGCTCCTAGAGAAGATATCAACTCCTTACACTCCTCCTTCCTAACAGCATAGGAGCCCCAGAAAAACAGAACTCATTCCTTCTCCATGGGGTCATGTGCCTCTAAAGGAGCCACTCTACTTCAAACTGCAAAGACTATTTTTACTTTGTTAGTACTTGTAATCATTTTTGGAATGGGCATTTGACCGAGCTCTGGTTAATGAGACAGAAACAGAACTCTCCAGGGGAAGAGTGCTTTGGAAAAATGTTCCTGACTTCTAAGAAAAGGCTACCAAAAAAAAAAAGGTCTTACCTGCCATCACTATTCTCTTGCTTGGTGGCTACTCTACAAGGCAAGTAAGGCAAGCATAGGCTGACTAAGGCTGGCATTTTTGATCTCTAGTTTTTGTTGTTTGTTTTGTTTTGTTCTTTCTATTTTATTTTATTGATTGATTGATTGATTGATTGATTGATTGATACAAGGTCTCACTACACAGCTCTGACACCCAGTTAGCCTCCTTTGTCAGCCTTCCCAGTGCTGAGATTACAGGCATATTCCACCATGCTCGGTTCCAGGGTTGGCATGATACACGGGGCCAGGAGGGCACATGGTACTTGGGATCATACTGTGCTTTCCTTGTGCTTCCCTTGTGCTTTCCAGGCAGGTGCTAATGCTGCCGAGCTATCTCCCCAGCTCCTGATTTCTAATTTTTAATACTGATTATTTTCCACTTAGATTTTTTATTATCAAAGAAAGATGGAATAGTAACAAAAGGCCTGAGTATCAAAATAGCATTGAAAGCAAAGAAGAAAACTTCTGTCCTTCCCAAAGCAGAAGCCAAAGCAAAGCTTTTGGAGGATAACAAAATGATGTTAAAAGTCAACCACACCCACACACAAAAGGAGGAAAAGTATCAAGAGGAGTCAACTCCCTTCTAGTGGCCCGGGACAGTGGGCTCCAGGGGCAATTCAAATCTCCTCAGAGGAGCACCCTCAGATGAAACAAGCTTGGCCACAATGTCTTCATCAAATTCCTCAGGCCACTGAGCTGCCATGTGTTACTGTCTTTGGACAGAAGACAATAAATAACACATCTGTGGTTATGGTGGCTGTCAAGAACAACAAGCATGAGATCCCACAGATTATAAAGTAGCTCAGTGATGTTGCTGTGTCCAACGTCAATGCTTTGATCAGATCTGATGAAGAGAAGAGGGCATATGTCCTACTAGCTCCTACTTATGGTGCTCTGAATATTGCTCAGTGCTGCAGTGCCTGCATGATAAGTGTAAGTTCCTGAGTTCAATTCCTAGTAACAAAAAAATAAATAAATGAATAAATTGGAATTATCTAAACTGAGTTCATCTGGGTAACTCTAAATATATATTTTTCAAATACATATAATTTGCATATATAAACTGCTGTTGGATTGAAACATTTAAAAACCAGAGCCTCTCACTTGAAGCCTCAAGAATTCCAAAGGGTCCACCATCCAGAGATGAAAGGTCCCATACTCAGGCTTAGGTCTCTCTGATCCCCACTTGTTCTCTTGGCTGGTAAATTCCACTGGTCCTCTAAAGGTATAGTAGGAGCCCAAACTGAGGTCAAGTGAAAGCAAAGCAATGGGTTTGAGCATGTTCCTTCCAGACAGTTGGCGCACATCATTAAATTTAAACCCATAAGCCAGCACCTGAGTTCAAATGTCAGATTCCCTCTCTACACTACAGAAAGTTATATCATGTGAAAATTAAAGACAATTTTGTTTAAAAGATGAAGCAAGTGCATAAAAAGCTCAGATTGAAAACAAAGGTAAAAGATTGAAATCTCAATCTTCCAAGGTCACTTATTCATTCACCTTCTCATAGTGTGCATCTCCTCAACTATAAGATACATATTCTATGGTCAATGGGATAGCTCAATGGACTCAGCACCTGCTTAGGGAAGCGCAGCGGCCAGGATTCAATCCCTGGCACTGCATGCCACACCAGCCCCACCCCCCAGGTGTGCTTACCCTTCAATAGAGTCTGGGCATGATGGCATATGCCTATAATGCCAGCACTAGGAAGACTAAAAACAAGAGATCACTATGAGTCTGAGCTGCATAGTGAGACCCTGCACAAAAAAAAAAAGAGAAGAAGAAAAAAAAAACTCTGAGAAGCTAACAGCAGGACCAATGGCAGGATCAGTAATAACACATATAAGTCATAAATGTGTGCATAGCAAGTATTTAATGATTAACAAACACTCATAGCTAATAGTGCTCTTCAATGTTACTATATAGCACTAGGAAGGAATCTAGGAACACTGAAATATATATGTGCTTTAACATAAATTGTACTATTGTAATCAATAAGTCACAGTTTTCATTCAGTAAGGAGTCCTCTTAATGTTTATGCTCCATCAAAATGAAAAATAACCCTTAATAATCTATAATCTTATTTATCTTTCCAGAAGTGACAGGGAATTATTGAACTATATTGATGTTTCCTGGATGGGAAGTGAAGAAGAAAAATGAATGTGCACCGCAAAGCATCCAACTGACTTTCAAACAGCTTTGCAGTGTTAATAGGACAGCCACCCTGCATATGAAGGTGCAGGTTTTATAAGCCACTAAATTATTAGTCACTAAATGATTTTAAATTCTTCTATTAATCCCCTTGTCTCCATTAGCAATCATTTCCCATTCCAAACTCCATAGCAATTGGCCCTTTGAGCAAAATAAGTACAGAAAAGTCTGCATCTGCAAACCACAAATCCAAAGTACCAATCTCTCCTTTCTCCTTCTCCCTCTCCCTCTGCATTCTTTGGGCACAAAGGCCACACTAGCAATCTCTTCTAGAGCGCAAAGGGTGAACAGGACCAGGACACATTACTACTACATCATCACAAGATACAACTGCCACTTGCTGTGCTTACCCAAGACCTTAGCATTTGCACATATATCATCATCACCAATACAAAAGTTTGTTGAGTTCTTACCACAGAGTGAACAAATGAACAACCGAAGTAGAAATCTAGCCTTCTGTAAGGCCATGTGGTCGGCATGATAGGGAGCCAGAATTCAAACCCAGGCAGACCGAAAATTTGAACCACTACACAAAGCCCTTGCCAACAACTAGCCTACAATTCTAATCTAAAATCTCTCCGACTCCCATGCTCACTGGAGGTATAGCCCCAGTCCTGCGGGAAAAACACACTTTTTAAACTGTAACAAGAAAATAAGTAGATAAACAAGTTGACCACCTATAATTCCTGCAGCCAAGATCTATTCTTATACAGGACATAGATTGAGAGCAAAACAAAATCTTAAGGGAAAACAAGTCAAATTCCTTCCTCAGAGCACTGACTGATGGGGACTGGGGAGAACAGGAATTTTCTTTTGTATGATACTACTCCATCAGGATGCTGGTGGCCTGGTAGTTGGGGTTCCCATGGGAAAGCCTCCCTTAAAAAGGTAGCTCCTTCAACAGAGATTTAGTCTTCTCGTATCACTGCTTTCAATTTTAATACCCCTACTTTCTATTGGCATTAAACACTTTGAGGTACAGTTTAGGAACTTAAATTATTCTGGAGACACTAGAGAGATATGGGGGACACACTCAAAAACATTCAGTCACTACTTTCTACGTGCATGGCACCGTGCTCTACCACTTTAGTGTGTGCTATGCCAGGCCCAACATTAAATGCAATACCTATATAACATTAAGCACAGTAGAGTTTTTGAAAGATAAAAATTATTGAACATCTACTGTAAGCCTTAGAGTATTTATTATTCTAGGTTTTATCTTAGATATTCTTAAAATATTTTTTTATAATCAGAAAGACTCTGGTTTTCCAATTCATCTTTCAGGCTGAATCCTGAATTTTAATACCTATTGAAGCAAGTATATAAGGAGAAAAATCTGAATTTATAGAAATTCAGGAGTTATATGGAACTTAATATATAAATTAGAAAACTCTTCAAAAATCAAAATTAAATTGAAGGGCTGGCCAAATAACTCAGTGGATTAAAGCAACTGTAAGCAGGCACCAGGGCTGGGGGTTCAAACCCTGGGCCTAACCCCACCCCTTGAGGAGCCCTGAGATGACAATTGAGACTGGGCATGGTGGCACACCCCTGGTGGCATGGTGGCAATCCCAGCTCTTGGGAGGCTGTAAACAGGCAATCACTATGAGTCTGATCTAGAAGTGAGACCCTGAACACTCTGTAGACCCTTCCCTAAAGTACAAAAAAAAAAAAAATTAAATAGAAGAACTTGATGTATGATCTTACTAGATAAATTATTTTCATTCCATGTGTTGTTAGAGGATTTATGTTGATAGTGATACAATTAAATATTTAAAATTTATACTTATCTAAGCTTGCTAATATTGACTTAACTTTTAGAAAATGAAGTACAAACAATAATAGCATGACAATGTGACCAGGTCAT
>PVKN010044687.1:0-10048 GCA_004027915.1 Capromys pilorides
CTCCCCTACTGCTTAACCACTCCAGACATCCTATTACCAGGCATACAGTCAATGTATGGTGACTTTCTCATACTAATAGATCTTCCCTACAGGTTTATCATAACTTCACAAATAGGTTTTGTTTTCTCTTTCTTTTCTTATCTTTATGTAATTTAGTACAGGGTCTACAGGGTCTCACTACACAGATTGGACTCACTGTGTTCCTCCCGTTTTCAGCCGCCCGAGCACTGAGATTTTTTTCCCCCCACAGGCAGCTCTCTTTATTTCTGATCATTGCTTTATGTTCATAGGCACATTCCTCTCAAGACTGCACTGACATCTCACAGCTCAGTTTCCTGTTTCTTTTTTTGTTTTGTTTTGTTTTGTTTTTTTACCTTTCCAAAGCTGGAAAATTTATTCAGATAATGCTTGAGAATCATATATGTCACAACAAGTTAAAAATGAATAGATGAAAATCTCATTGGTCCTTATCTCTTCCCTACTGCTTAACCAATTCAGACATCATTACTGTCATTATCATTTCTGCTACATGGAGTCCCCCAGGCACTAATCACACAGGGAACTGCATTGTATCCTCAGAACACACAACTTTTCCACTAAAAAGCTGTAGTCTCTGTCTCTCTGGCTACATTGGTGATTCTCCGGTTATTTCAATACTTTAAAGGCTGCAGCAGCATGCAAAGAATTTCATTACTTAAAAAAAAAAAAAAAAAAAAAAAAAGGTTAAGAAAGGTCTCCTGGAGATGGTGAGTTTTATTTTGCCTTGACTGGATAGAGGTTTATTTGCTCTCAAATGTTCCAGGGTGGAGAAAGACTAGGAGGAAGCACAGAATGCAGAGGTCTATTCAGTGTAGTCTCCCTCGTTTTCATCTTCACCATCCATGGAGAGAGCAGTGTACTTGCTTGCAGAACTGAACTTGCAGGTTCAATTTTCTTCAGAGTTCTTTGGCTCAGATGCAGATCTAGAGTCTTGATCTTTTTTGCCATCTTTCCTATCTAACTCCTCCAGTGGTCTTTGTTCCCTCCATCTCCTGGACCATGACTGAGGTTCCTAGTTTGGCCTTTCTGGGTACTCATCCCATAATTTTCATCTTTTCTTGCTGGTCCTTCCTCAGCAGGCTGAGCTGGAGCTAGTTTTCCCCCCACCACCACTTGTAGGGGATTGGTGCTCTGGGTCTGAGCTCTGAGATGGAGCAGGATGGTTAGAACTTCGTTTCACCCACACATTCTCCTTTGGTGGAAGGGCTGGCATTATTTTTAGAGGCTGATCAGGTTTGGGAGTCTTGGAAGCTGGATAGTGACAGTCTTCCTCCTTACCAAGTATTTCATTTTCTAGAGACTTCTGACTCTCTCTCTCCTTCGGGCAGGCATCCTGGTTTGACTTACTTCTGCCAGATGGGGCCGAGGTCCCAGTATGTGATGTTTCACTTCCTGTCCTTGACCGTTCCCATTCCTGAGCTTCTTCACTTCGCCAGCTTGGATGCCTCTCCCAAGGCCATTGTTCTAGCTTCAGCTCATCTAGCTAACACTGCATTTTCTCCTGTTCCTTCTGTAGCTGTTCTCCCACTTCTCTTTCTCTAGCAGCTGTGTCAACAGGCTTGCCTCTCCAAAGTTAGAAGGCGCTCGACTGGACTGGGAGCTGCTGGCAGAAGAATCATCTTTAGGAGCACTCCGAGGCTTTAGGTTCAGTTTGGGTCTTTAGGAGGACCTCTGTCATCAGGCCTATAATCATTCCGGGCGTAATCATCTCTAGGGCCGACCCTCCTGTCTGTCATAGTGATCTTCATATCGGTCTCCTCCTCCTCTGTAATTGTCATCTCTGCAGTACCCAGTATCAAAGGCTCTTCTGACACTGTCTATTCTGGAATCATAGCCTCTATCATAGTCTCTGCTGCCTCGGTCATCATAATGATCTCGGCCTCCACATTGATCCATGTCCCAGCGTGGGTCATCACGATATCCATCCCAATCCCATAGCCATCACAGTACCGGTCTGAATCATAGAGATCTCGATACTTGTTTCCAAAGCTGTCATCACCTCTTCTCATGGTGTAGTTGTCAAAACTGTCTGTGGCAGGACTGGCCCTCCAGTCTGTGTCTATTTTGTCAGAATCTCGATTTCTTTCTCACCCAAAAGAATGATCATCTCTGTCTTTATCCTGAGCTTGATCAGCAACACCTACTCGAATTCTCCTGTTACCTAGTGCTATGGCTTTTGTATAGGTGTTTCCCCAAAGCCTCATGAAGTCATGGGGCAGCTTCTGGAATTTGTAATTGATTATTGTGGAAATGGGTGCTGCTCCTCCCCTGGAGCAGGTGATTGGCACTTCCATGTAAGAAAGGAAGAGAAGTTAGCTGCTTGAGCTGCAGCTATCTCTCCCTGCACTCTTGCTCATACCAGCCACCATGAACGGTTATTTTCTGTCATGTGCCTCTCTGTCTTGGAGCCAGCTGAGCATGGACTGAAACCTCCAGTAACTGTGAGCTAAATCAACCTTTGCTTTCTTCATTTTGAGTATTGGGTATTTGTCCCAGTGATGAGAGAGCAGTAACTAAGACACCTAGAAACTCTTCATTGAGACTCAGAGCACTAAGCATGGAATCCAGGTCTTCAAACTCTGCATAACCAAAACCTTTGAACCTGTCTGGATTACTGGGTTCATGTAGCAAATGCACTGCACTGACATTTAATCCTCTAAAGAATTCCTTAATAGAGTCTTCTGTCACTTCATAGGGCAGGTTCCCTAGAAAAGCAATGTAGAGTGGTGATTTGGGTAGATGATATTGGGTTCCTGAGCAGTGGGAAAGGTGGAACAGTCAGTTGGAGGTGCCCTATTCACATCATTCACATTACTGTGCCAGGTGGTTGAAACATCTCCTTCCAGGTCATCTGTTTCATCAGCCCAGCTGACTGGTTTGGCAACATAGGTGGTTCCTCCATCTGTCCCTTCATCCTCAGTGAGAAAGTCTGTTAGGGAGATGGTCTTCCCCTTCTTATTCTTCTTTTTTGCTGAGGCCGCCATCTTGGGAGAGGGAGAGAGAACCCAAAGGTTCAATTTCCTATTTCCGATCCAGTCTGAAACCCAGTTCCACAAAGGTCATTTCTACTTTCAAGGCAGTGATTCACCAAGGCTTCTTCCTGCTGGTCAACTTACCCTTTGCTCACTCACACTGAAAGATCTTGGTTTTGCTTTGACCCTGAAGGAAACCTATGACATGTGCATTCCACTACTGCAGGATACAGCCAGTACATGGATTAGGGTGTATTTTATATAATAAAATATTGCAACAGAATTCACAGTTAAAAACACAAAACCAAACTTTCCTGAGATGGTTTAGTGGCTTCATGACCTCACTAAGTGCTTCATAAATCTCAATCGATATCTCTAGGTGGGCACCATTTCTGATAACATAAGTATCCTGAGGAGGAGAGTACAGCTCCAAGGATAACTTGCTCAGCCTGGCAGTGTGGCACAGCAGGTTTTTCATGGTGTACATGGACATGAAGATTCTTATGAAGCAGAAGGTAGTGAGCCAGGAGCAGCAACTCAGGGAAGGCAGACAGGAAGAGACTTGTTCTTCAGTGATTCCAGTTTTCCAAACACAGGGTGGTCAGGGTGGCTGAAGTATTACTCAGCAAGTGTTGGAAAGACTCAGGACTGAAGAAAGTCAGGCTGGTACAACTCAACGCCAAGTGTTTCAGCTGTCTTTTCTTCTCAGAGCAGGGCAGCAGGTTCCAGTCAGAAAGTGAAAGCTGGCAGTGAGTTACTGAGTCTCCAAGGGAAACGTCAGGGAACTGACAGCCTAAGGTCTAAGCAGCCTTTAATGAATCTGACCTTGTCCATGAAAACCTCCCACAGACAGTGAAGCTTAAGGAATTCTAAGGTGATTTTAGGGACCAATGGTTATCTCTCCACTGGGGACATGCTAGCAGGCGCAGAGATGTCACAGAAAACTAATTTAGGAAGATTTTTCATCTGGCCCAGAAAAGGGGCAAACTAAGCCAATGTGGAAGTTGTCCAGCAGGGATCCACATCCACCTCCTGCACGCCTTTTAGGTTCAGCATTCCCAGGACCTCTTCAATGTGGTGAAAGCATGTGACACTAATGTACAGCCTCGAACAATCCCAAATGCTGGGATTATGGGCGCGTGACACCACACTCAGTCTCAGTCTCTCTCTCAGTGTGCCCTGAGGGCAGGGCCAGCAGAGTACAGCTGGGATCATATCCTTGTCCCCGTGCCTGCCTAAGCAGGTGCTTTAGTTTGCTGAGCTATTGGGCTGGCTCAGGCTTTGCTTTTTCTTCTTTGTCCCTCTTCTAGAGTTCTATTGTTGTCTAGAAATCTTGAAGAGACTCTATTGAGGCAGATCATTGTTATACCAGAGGCAGTTTTTCTGCTCTTCTATAAATTACTTATGTGCTAATTGTTCTGTCTAATACAAGATTTTGCTTGTTGGGGAATAATTTTTTGCAGGTATATTCCTTATTACTCTAGAATTTTAGCTATCATCTTTTACTTTTTGAAAGAGGGAAAAATCTTCACTTTATCCAGGTTGAAATGGAGAATTCACCAAGATTAGAATAGATACAACTTTATGACAAAACTGCTGCAAGGTTTATAAATTTGGACAGCCATTTCTTCCCTTTCATCCTTTCTTTTTCTATAATTATTGCAGCTCAAATAACTGTGCTTTGTGAGTGTTTATCTGTGCACCAGACCCTAAGATCAGTGGTGAATTGGACACCAAAATCATGTCCTGAAGCTTACAGACTGGTGAAGGCAATAGATAATCAATGAAAAGAAGATATGGTAGAGACTTGGGTAGAGATTTTGAACTTAGTCAAAAAGTTTGTAAGAGGTCATGAAGAAGAGCTATGCTGAAACTTGAAAGCTGTTGGTCAGTTAGCCAGGCCGATTCGATAAAAAGACCTAGCAATGGTAAATATTATAAGAACTATTTAAAACAGACAGGAATTTAAATTCTCATTCACAAGTTTAATGAAAAAATTCTTAGGTAATGTGAAATTTGAGGAAAACTCTTAAAATTGCTAGAAGATAACTGCAAACGAACCTACTTGGAACAAATGCAATGATAAAATGTGAACACTTTAGGTTTGTGACTCGGAGCAGTACTGTTCTAAAGGTCTTAAGTGGAAAATGAAGTTAAAATTGTGGGAATCAGAAAGGGAGAGAGCAGCGTTATTATTTGAACATAATATAATTATGTGGCAAACAAAAATATATTTTGATAACTTTCCAGAAGAATTAATCATCAATACAAGACTGCAGGCTGGGGAGATAGCTCAGTAGAATAAGCTCTTGCCTGGCAAGCACAAGGGCCTGAGTTCAATCGCTGGTTCCACAAAAAACAATACAAGACTGCAGAATACAATTTCCATATATAAAAATTGTGTTAAGCCAGAGCTAATAAGAAAGTGAAAATATGAAACAAATATTAAGAAAAAATACCAGCAATATCACATAACCAATTAAATAAAAAGTCATACAAGTGACTTTTATCCTTTTTTTTTTTTTTTTTTTTTTTTGTACTTTTAGGGAAGAGGTCTATAGGGTGTTCAGGGCCTCACTACTAGGTCGAACTAATAGTGATCTGCCTGTTTACAGGCTCCCAAGAGCTGGGATTATAGACATGTGCCACCATGCCCAGTCTCAATTGCCATCTCAGCGTACTCTGGGAGCAGGGCCCGCAAGGCAGACCTGGGGATCCAAACCCCAGGCCCTGCGCCTGCTTGCAGGCACTTTAATCCACTGAGCTATTTGACTGAGCTTGCCTTAAAATTAGAAAACGTCATTAAAAGAAATTTTAAAATATATAAATGAATGAATATATTGATTTAATAGATTGGAAGATTTAATATTATCATATTTAATCTCTTTTCCTTAGCTGTATTAATCAGCAGAACACCCATCATCTGAGACTCTTCTTCTGCAAAGTCACAATCTAATCATGCAAATACAAAACACAATATACTAACCCTGCATGTTCAACAGAATGCTAAATTTGAAAAGGCTGACCATGTCTGGTATTTAGCAAGGATGTGAAAAACCTAGAACTTTTTCACACTCTTGTTGGTAAAATTACTCTTAATACTATTTCTTATTATATGTATTGTGTATGAATAATAATTTCATTCTTAGATATATTCTTTTCTATTCCCAGTGCCTGTGTATATGTCTTGAAAGCTTAAGCAAGATCATTCAGAAGAGTTTTATATTGAAAAGTTGCAAGCTACAGTACACCCAAATATTCATGAAGTTTATAATGATGAAATAAGCTGGCATGATTCACATAACACAGTACCATTTAGCTTACCCAAAATTAGTGAGCTACATGGAGCAACATAAATACATCCAAAAATAAAATATTGAGAGAAAGAAAACAGACACAAAACAAAGTTATGGTACAATTTCAATTCAGTAACACGAAAAAAAATCTATGGGATTAGACATATAGTTATCTTTTTGGAAAAAACATGGAAAGTGATTAGAAAGCGATAGATTGGGAGTTTATGGAGTGCTGGTAATACATTGTTATAGGTTAGATGAAAAACATCCTCCAAAGCTCTCATGTGTAGGGAAAGTGATTGGCTGCTGTCTTCATCAATGGACTTACCCAAAGGTAAAGTCAGTAGCTGAATGTGCTGTTAGGAAATGGGCCTGGTTAGAGTTGGGTCACTGGGCATATGACCTAAAAAGGTGTATTCTTGTCCCAAGCTCTTCCTGTGTTTCTCTGCACCCTGGATGCCATGGATTATCTTTTTCTCTACCAGGAATTTCTGCTGTCCTGTTTCTGCATTGTGTTAGGTTTTTTGGTTGGAAATGGTGGTGCAACAGAGAAGCAGAAATAGGGGGAGGAGGAGCCTTTATTAACTATGAAGTTCCACAGAGAATTGAGGGGCTAAGAGATGGGGATCCTCTCATCTGAGACAGGGAGGAGGAGACTTTATGGACTTTTGCTAGGGATAGAGTTTGAGGGGTAGTTTCAGTGAGACACAAGGAGCTGACTGGAGGCTCCCTTGTCTACACAGGAAAAGTAAAAGGAAGTTTTATCCAGGGCTGAAGTGGGGAAGAAGGAAAAAGTGGTTATTGCAAAACTAAACTGTTGTTTTGGGGAGTCAACCATGTTGAATTAGGGCCATGAAAATTTAGCAGTCTGTATGTGGGCCAGAACCTTGGGTGATAACCTTGGAGCCAGCCAATCATGGTCTAAAACTATAAACAAAAATAAACATTTCCTCCTTTAAGTAGTGACTATTGTGTATTTTGTCCCACTGAAGAGGATAAATAAATAAATGTACTATCTGCTATTTATGAATAGTATTGTTTCCCTAATTTCTTTCTCAGTGGGATTATTAGTGGTGTACAGAAATATTATTAATTTTTTGTGTGTTGATTTTGTGTCCTGCTACACAGATGAATTTGGCTACTAATTTTAGGAATCTCTTGGTGGAGTTTTGGTAGGTTTTTAGGTAAAGAATTATGTAAACTGAAAATAATGACAATTTGACTTCTTCCTGTCTTATATATTTCCTTTATTTCTCTCTCTCTTGTCTGATTGCTGTGGCTAACATTTTAAGTATTATATTGAGCCATGGTTTTGATAGTGGACATCTTTGTCAAGTTCCTGATTTTTTTTCTTTTCGAGACACAGTCTCACTGTTTAATTTGGGCTGGCGTTGATTGAATTCACTATGTAGTTCAGTGTGATCTTATGTTCACAGTGATCCTCCTGCCTCTGCCTCCCAAGTTCTGGGATTTTGGGTATGCTCTTGTCCCTGATTTTAAAGGGAATGCTCTATATTCTAGAGCCAGAACTGTCACAATAGCCATTTCTCCCAAAATCTTAATGCAATCTCAATCCCAAGTTTAACGCAATCCCAATAAAAATATGAACAATATTCCTCACAGAATTCAAGAAAACAATACCAAAATTTGTGTGGAACTAGAAGAGACACAGAATTGCAAAAGCAATCCTAGGCAATGAAAACAAAGCAGAAGGTATTACGTTCCTGGATTTCAAACTCTATTATAAACTGACAGTGATAAAAACAACATGCTCTGGCGCAAAAACAGGTAAGTGGACTAATGGAATAGAAAAGAGGATGGAGAAACTACCCCAGGCACATTCAGTAACCTGATCTCTGACAAAAGGACCAAAAAATACGCTGTAGGAAAGATTGCCCCTTTAGCAAATGGCACTGAGAAAACTAGTTACTCATTCACATAAAGAGGACTGAAGCCAGACCCATTTATTTACTATATAGTCAGCTGAAATAAAAATAGCTAAAAGATCTGAGTATTAAAATATAAATGTTAACCTGTTGGAAGATAAAATAGGAAAAATTCTTAAAGTTATATGCATAAGCAAAGACTATTATTTGAACTCCAGTTACATAAGAAATAACATTAGAAATCAACCATGGAATCATGTTACATTAAAAGCTTCTGTACACAAAAGAAACAACAAAGTGAGGAGAAAAACTCTAGAGTGGAAAAAAAATTTGCAAGCTATAACTTGGATAGAAGACTAATATTTAGGATAGACAAAGAACTCAGAAGACTGTAGGCCTTTTCAGAATAAAGATACAGTCAAAAGTAGGCAAATGAAAAGAATAGACACTTCTCAGAAGAAGTACAAATGGCCAATGAACATTAAAAGAAAATTCAATACCACTTACTATTAGAGAAATGAAAATTAAAGCAATAGTAACTCTTACTCTAGAAATAATGGCTGTCATCAAGAAATCAAATAACAAAGGCTACAGAGAAAACGAAACCCTTCCTACATTGCTAGTGAGAATGTATAGTAGTAGAACGACCACATGGAGGTCAGTGTGGCAATTCCTCAAAACATTAAAATCAGAAAGTCATTCAATCCAGTTACCCTCCTGCTTTCATTATCTACCTGAAAGAGTTAAAGATGTCATAGTACAGTGCCACGTGCATGCAGTGATTATGACAGCATATCTCATAACAGCTAAATCTTGAAAGCAGATTCAGTGTCCACTAATGAATGAACAGATAAAGAAAATGTGGCATTTATGCACAGTACAGTAGTACTTTGTTATAAGGAATGATAAAGTGGAGTCTTCTGTAGAGAAAAAATAGATGTATGTTGCAACTATAATGTTTAGTGGAATAGCTTACGTATTGCATGGTGTCTCTTATATGAAAAAAAGCATGAATATTTAAAATTGCAAAATAAAAGATAGATAATAGGAAACAAGGAGATAGAGCTTTTGAAAATAGAAAGGGGCCAAGGAGGATGAGAAGAAAGAAAGGGGATTTAAGAAAGAATTAGAATGTGTCTACATGTGGGAAGTGCCACAGTGGATGTATTGATCATGTATCACAGACACTAACTAGCAAAATAAGAAAATAAAGAAATGGATAATTTAGATAAATTGGATTATTTCTTTAAAACTTGTTTTAGAAAATCAAGACAAATAAAATGATCACTCCTATAAAAATGAACCTGAACAGTTTCACAGATGACTCCAAGACCACTGATTTCATTAACAATTTCTAGCTGGTTGAAGAAAAAATAATGTTACCCTTTGACACAATGTGAGGTCAAAAAAAGAGGGGCAGCTTTAATTCGTTAATGAGGTAGACTTGATGGCAAAACCAAACCACAGTATTAAAGAAAAGGTTTTCATAGGGCAATCACAAATTGTGGCAAAAGTCCTGAATAAATATCTGAAAATAAATGTAGCCCAGCAATATATGGAACAGATGAACACATCACCATCAGTGGTGATATAATCGTACAAATGCAAATTCCCGTTAACATTTTAAAGTTAATGCAATTAGCTACATTATGAGAATAAGTAACAAATCCATGACTCACCTCAAGACATATATTTTAAAATCTGTCAAATTTTTTAAAAAAATCACACTAAGTAAATTAGAAGTTAAAAAAAAGCATTCTTACTTAGATACAAGATATGTACAAAATCCCATAGAAAACAACCTAATTTAGAATAAAGATTTCTCTTAAAGATTGAGAACAAGATGCTCTTGTCA
>PVKN010044688.1:0-10052 GCA_004027915.1 Capromys pilorides
GAACTACACTGCATTATAATCTTGTGATATTCTAGATATGTGGAAATACAAAGATCTGTACCTAAGTTGATAAAAGACAATTTGGTACATACCAGTGACAAGCTGCAACTTTCACAACATAATAGTAATTAGCCAGGCTAGTACAATTGAAGATATGTATTAACGTAGTATTTTTCATATCTTCAATAGACAGTGTAGTCAGTTTCATTTCACTAGTCCATTTGGAGAGTGATCTTTTAAGAATCTACTGAGACTTTAGAAGACTATAAGGTAACACCCAATCTTATTCCTAAATCAGCCTTTCAGAACTATGAGATATTCAAGCAGAGGTCAGGGACAAATATTTTCATAATTATTTTAAGCCGATCCTAAATGTATACATAGAAAGTCACATAAATAAGAGGTCAAAATGATAACTGCTTTTTATTACGGAAAAGAGTGAGTGAAGTAATATATCAGTCTATACTTAGATTATATTATAACCACAGGTCATTTGCAGAGCTAATTTGGACTTCTAAGTGGAGGCTTTACATTTTCAGTAGATAAATACTGATAAGGCACTGTGCCATATTGTCTAGCATAAGTCTTTCCTGCAAAAGAACTGCAGATAAAGATAAAACTTGGTTCTACAGATGTCTTTCAAATTCAAAGATATGCTAGAGAAGATCTTATTACTCGTAAGGTATGAGAACACTGAAATGCTTCTATAATTTAGCTTTCCCATGGTGACTCTGTGCTTGATGTTTTGTGTGTTGAACTTCGATCACACAAACATTCATCAGTTGCTACTGTGCACTAACAAAACTCCATTTAAAAAAAAAAAGTGCTGGCCCATAATACTCAAGCCATCCCCAAGTATTATGATGTTATTGCTAAGAGAGCTGCTGACAGAACGCAGCATGTGTATTTATTGGGAATCGGAGCAATTTTGAGCCACTACTCTTAGTAACTATTAGAATTTAATATAGCTGTCAGAAACTACTATAGAGTATTAAAAACCTAGCTTGCTTTCACTCATTTGTTCTCAATTTTAATTAAGAGGAATAGTGGAAAACATTCCTTTCTGGTTCATTTTGTGGCTTATAGATTGCTTTATTCAAGTTTTATTAGAATTTTGCAGATTTAACTTACTTTAACAGTGTTCATCTTACGCTGGGCATCAAGGTTCATTCCTATAATCCCAGCATTTGGAAAGCTGAGACAGGAGGTAGAGAAGTTTGAGGCCAGGCTGACTACTGCATACTGAAACTCTTTCAAAAAATAAAAATAAAATAAATGAATGAATGAGTGGATGTCTTATCATTTCTATATTCAGATTTTGGCACAGGGAAGCATTCTTTATGATGTCCTTTTTACTGTGTATTTGTATGATCTGGAATTCTTTCAGCTATACATAATGGAATACCCAACTGAAAATATCTTAAATGATGGGGTATAGCTCCATGGTAGAGCACTTGGCTAGCATGGTTCAGTCCCCAGTCCTGAGGGGGAAAAGTAGTCGCACTTTAATTTCTCACATAAGTGTTTAGAGTCGGCTGCAGTCCAGGACTGGTTGATTCCACAATAATGTCTCATCCCATCCAGTCTCCATTATTCTCTTGTCTGTATTTCTGTCACAAAATGGTTCCTGAACCACTTTCAGTTGAACAAATGAGGGTTAAAAGTATTTTTTCTAAAGTCTTACAGACCTGTTAACATCTCAGTGATCAGATTTGTATGTATAGTCAAGTGAGATACAGGATTGTGGCGATTGACTTGTTGTCTAACAGGATTGACTTATTTCATCCTGTAGTACAGTCAGCTCACTCTCCCTCACTGAGAGTTAAATAAAATGAACATCCTGTTGATATACAGGTGACAAGGAATGAGTGCTGGCTAGGCTGCCTGCCTGCTGTGGTGGATGTACTGTGAGGAATTTCTCTCTCTTCAGCTTTAACAACAAACTTAGTAGAAACCTTTGTAGGTTCATAGTGTTACATGCCTGGAATCCCAGCACTCCAGGAGCCTGAGACTGGAGGGTCACAGGTTTGAGCTCAGTCTGGACAACTACACAACTTGACTCTTTCAAAATTAGAAAGAAAAAAAATAATAATATTTAAAGCCTGAACCTGTAACTCACTGCAGGTCCTGGGTCCAGTCCTCAGTATAAAAGGAGCAGGCAGGGGGGACAACCTGCTTGTATATAATAAAAACTTCTTGCATATTGAGTTCATTGACATTGTCACAAAATTTTATTCTAGATGTCTTCTGAGATGGGCAGTTTCTATATTGTTATTACATATAATTACTAAAACTAAAATTTTATTTTACAGCAACAAATGGCCATTCAGAATGCTTACGGCTGTTAATAGGAAATGCAGAACCACAGAATGCAGTAGATATTCAAGATGGAAATGGGCAGTAAGTTCTAATACTTTTAAGTTATTTGAAGGTGTTTCATAGTTGACACACTTTGGCCCTAGTTTAAGTAAGACCATTGTTTAGGTAACTGAGTAATGTCAAATAATAGGGTTGGGGTTTTTTAATTTTTCAAGTTATATTACAGAAGGTACATTTAGCGGTTGGGCCATCATGTTGTTATATAGAGACTGTAGTGTGGAATGATAGTGCTAACCCTCTTCCTCTTATTTCTCAGGACACCCCTGATGCTGTCTGTTCTCAATGGGCACACAGACTGTGTATATTCACTACTGAACAAAGGAGCAAATGTAGATGCCAAAGATAAATGGGGAAGGACAGCACTGCATAGGGGGGTGAGCCAGAATATCCTTTTCTTTTATGACCTCATGTTACCCACAAATGAGCTAGACTAATTATTTTTTAATAAATTTTTACCAGTATTTCTCGTGTGTGTGTGTGTGTGTGTGTGTGTGTGTGCGCGCGTGCGCGCGCATGCATGTATGCCAACAATCAAATTTAGGGCCTTGTGCTTGCCGGGCAGGCACTGTACTGCTGAGTTATTTCCCTAGTCCCTTCATTGTATTTTTAATGTTAATTTGTAACAGTCACAGTATATGTTAATCAAGAAAATAATAAGATTAGGACAAAATTTTAATTCCATAAAACATTGAATAAAGTTAATGTCAGTTTGACTTTTTTCCATTATCTGAACTAATTTTTTATAGTTTTATTTCTTTTCACCTATTTTTATTGAATTACAGATACTGTTCTTTTAACCTATATTTTGATTATTTGCTTCAATTGAAATTATAAATAACTTTCAAAAATAATTGAGTTACTCAGAAAATAATTAGACTTTAAAATTTTCAGATTATCTAAAGTTGGCATATAGTGTCCAACAGAATTTCTTTGATCATCATTTTTCTTCCAGGCAGTTACAGGCCATGAAGAATGTGTAGATGCATTACTTCAACATGGTGCTAAGTGCTTGCTCCGAGACAGCAGGGGTCGGACACCGATACACTTGTCAGCCGCCTGTGGACACATTGGTGTTCTTGGAGCCCTTTTGCAATCAGCATCATCTGTGGATGCAAATCCAGCCATAGCAGACAATCATGGATATACAGCACTTCATTGGGCTTGCTATAATGGTTAGTACATAGATAAAAACTGGTATTTAAGGCCTGTCGTGTGCTGAATAAAGCACAAGGTCCTGAGCTCTATCCCTAGTACTGCAAAAAACAAAAGGATATATACAACTTATTATGGCTTGTGTCTAGATGTCTTCCCAAAGCCTCATGTGGTCATAGGTCAGGCTTTTTCAGAGTTGGTTAAATCTAGAGTGTGTGACACTAGAAATTTTTTCTTCTTTTGTGTGGTACCAGGGACTGAACTCAGGACCTTGCGCTTGTCAGGCAAGCGCTTATTCTGCTGAGCTATCTCCCTGGCCCCGGCAATTGATTCTTGGTATAATGCTAAAATCCAGCAATGGGATTAAGGGTGTAGCATTACCTACCCTGAGTAGCCTAGATAAGACAGACAGGAGGGATAGAAAAAGCTATGAGTCTGGGCATGGTGGTGCTGCCATCCCAGCACAGGGAGGCAGAAATCAGGAGGGTCACTACAAATCCAAGCTGGGTAGTAGGACCCTGCACAAGAAAAAACAAATCTTAGAAAAAGCTGTGATCTTCCCTTGTTTTGCTACTTTTTGCCCACCATGAACTGTTTCTCTCCACTATCCCTGTCTGCCATGCCACCCACCTATAAAGTGAGCTGATCTATAGGTTAAAACCTCTATAAACTGTGAGCTAAATAAACCTTTCTTCCTTTAATTTGGATGTTGAGTATTTTGTCTCAGTAACATGGAAAGTAATTGAGACATAAAAGCAAGTTGCAAAATAAAAACATCTCATAGGTATTAGAAAAGAATGTGTGGGTGTAGAAAATTTCTAGGCGTGTGTGTGTATAAGTGGCACAATGGTTAAAGTTTAGAGAATATAACTGGAAGATGAGACAAGAACTTGTTTTTGTCAAGAAAAGAGCAAACAGGGATATAGCTCAGTGGCACAAGTACTTGCCCAGCAAGCACAAGTCCCTGAGTTCAGTTCCTGAACAAAGAACTTATATTTATGATTTTTGCCAGTATCTTTTTTTAATATTAATATCTGGTTCTTCTTTAATAGGTCATGAGACCTGTGTAGAACTTCTTTTAGAACAAGAAGTTTTCCAAAAACTGGAAGGAAATGCTTTCTCTCCGTTGCATTGTGCTGTGTAAGTAAAGCCAGAATGAATCAGATTTGGATTGGAAATTTCAGAAAATACACCCTGGCTGCGAGTAATCACTTTGTTATCTTAACACAGGATAAATGACAACGAAGGTGCTGCTGAAATGTTAATTGATACATTAGGTGCCAGCATTGTGAACGCCACAGATTCAAAGGGAAGGTAAGAGTTCAGCCACTGGCCTGGCATATGAGAATTTGCAGAGAATCCATGATTAATTGAATTTTATAGTTCTACATGTAAATCATTATTAAAAATTTTTATATTACTATATAATTGAGCTTTATTTTAGACTAGTTCTGCTTTAATTAAGGGGTTTGAATTATTGGAAATACAAACTTTTGCACCATTGTGTCCAGGCAGTGCTTTTGTTTTGCCTCTCCTTGTCTTTTTGAGTCAGGGTCTCGCTATGCAGTCCAGGCTGGCCTTCAGCTCACTTTGTAGCCCATGCTGGTCTTGAACTCAGAGAGATTGTTGTGCAATCTCTCCTGGGTGCTGGGATTATAGGCATGCGCTACCACGCCCAGCTCAGGCAGTGCTTTAAAATCCTAACATACAAAGTCTTGAAAATTTCCTTATTATAAATTAAGGAATTCTTTTGCTGGTGTGATTCAGTCAAGCATTTCAGTCTTCCTCTGTCGCAGAACTCCTCTCCATGCAGCTGCCTTCACAGACCATGTAGAGTGTTTACAGTTGCTGCTCAGCCATAATGCTCAAGTCAACTCTGTAGACTCTTCTGGGAAAACCCCTCTCATGATGGCTGCAGAAAATGGACAGACAAACACAGTTGGTAAAGAAATTGTTTAAAAATTCCATTTTCTAAGTACATATATTGCTTTATGTAACTTGAAACTCATGTTTTTATTGAGGGAGAATGTTCCAATTTGCCATTACTGACTGAAGAGTTACTTTATCAAAGCAGTGTGTATTACCGTGCTTAAGAACACTGGCTCTGGAGTCAGATTGCCTGAGTCCTAGGTCTAGTGAAGTGACTTTATGCCCGTTTCTTCATTTGATAACTAATGAATTCTTATAGTTCAATAAATTACTGTAAATCCTGAGCACAAAGTAGTATAGAAGTTTTGCACTCACAGAATGTTAATTGCTGTTGTGATTTACACAAGGATGTGATTGCCCCATACAACCATATAACAAAATAGGATGTGTGTTACCATATTTTTCTTACAGTTGAATTTTTGCAAGAGGGGTATTTTGCTTTATATCTTCATTTCTCTACAGTGGATTATTGGTAATCTAAGCAAAATGTACATAAACATAAGAATTGATGCACTTTTTCCTCTCAGAGATGCTGGTTAGCAGTGCTAGTGCAGATCTGACTTTGCAAGATAACAGTAAAAACACCGCCCTCCATTTGGCTTGTGGCAAGGTATGTTCATGTTTTTTAAAGACAGATTTTCATTGTTAATAGCAAAATGCCATTAAAAGCTTATTTACTTTGCTAAAATGAAAGCTAGGGACCAAATCTCTGGAATGATTAGTGGCTTTGTTTTCTTTTGGTTTTTCTTGGAAAATAAAGTATTGGCTTACTAAAATTTTGGAGCAGCAGCCCAAACAAAGTTTTTTATCTTTCTTTAAATCTTAATTCTTTTTGTCTTTTCCCTCTAATGACACTTCTAAGGGGTTTAAGCAGATATTTAAAGGATTAGCCAAGAAAAGTCGTGGTATAAGCATTGTACCTATGTGTGAACTGAGGTTAGAGATTGTTGTATGTATATATTTTTAATGATGCCCTATCTAAGAGAAATTTGCCACAATTTTAGGGTCATGAAACTAGTGCCTTGTTAATACTGGAAAAGATAACAGATAGAAACCTCATCAATGCAACCAATGCCGCCTTGCAAACGTGAGTACTGCAGTGTCTAGTGCAAACTTTGTAATCTCTGTAATTATAAGAACATAAATGTATCTTTTACGACATGTGATCAATGGAATAATCACATATTAGTCACAGAACCAATTAAGTAAAGAACAGTTTTTCCAACTGACAAAACACTCCTGAAATCATCACAACTAAAAAGCCTGTTACTAAAAACGCTTTTGAACAGAACTATTACAACACTGACAGTAGTAGGGTGGATTTGACAATACATTTACTCACATAGTTTTCTGAATGAAAGTGGCACTGCTGTTAGAGTGTTTTATGGCATGAACTGTGCAAGTATTATCAAATACTAACTATGAGGTAAGAAGCTTTGTATATGTCTGTAAGCTAAATAAAGTTTCAGAAAGAATCGAATTCTTAATACGACCTTTAAGCCTTCCCACCGACTGACAGAAAGCTTAGATCTGCATCTCCCATAATGCTTTCCCAATTTCCATTTGTGGTTACACTTTAGACTTGGTAAAGAAGAAAGTATAGAACAGGGTTCACATTCTTGGGTCAGTTCTTGAGGGTCCAAAATTTAGGCATTGACACTGCAAGATATTTTCAAAGAAAATATGTTAGAATTTGTGTTACTGCAGTTCACATTTCTTACATATTGTCTTGTATGTTTGTCATTCTCTTTTCCTAAAACAACTGAAGTATACAATTTCATTGGTTAAATCTTTTTTAAATATTGGATCTTAGAAGGAAAGTAACAGACTGGTTTGATGAGAGTGAAATCTGCCACTGTATGGCCCATCAATAAGCTTTATACACAGCAAAGGGAGGTGATAGAGCATTGCACAGATTCTACTGCTCCCATCTGTTTTCATTGCTGTTAGGAACCAGTGGCCCTGGGTCTTTGCAACATAGCAGGCCTGTCTTTTCACAGTGATGTGTGTCTGTGTACATGTATTATACATACATGTACGTGTATGATTTTTTCCCTCTTCTCAGACCTCTGCATGTTGCTGCCCGAAATGGGCTAACGATGGTGGTTCAAGAACTTCTGGGGAAAGGAGCAAGTGTACTTGCAGTAGATGAAAATGGTAAGTAGGTTTTGTATTCTCTTCCCTGAACCTATATCCTATTAAAAGCTTACCTTTTGATGATCCGTATTTGAAGGAAATGTGGTTTTTTGTTGTTTTGTTTTGTGTTGTGTTACTAACCAGAGAAGAGAATTGAAGTTAATTTTGAGTAGTGTGTTGTAGCAAAGGAATGAGGAACAGGAAGAACAGGAAAAAGTCCATGAACTTATAAGTTCACATATTATCTATTAAGCCAGAGTTAGTGTTCACTATTTCACTTTAACACCACTGTTCATCTTAGTAGCCAAAGATTTTGTGCTTCTAAAATACTTTAAGACCCTACTTAGGCATTTTTTTTTTTTTTTTAACAAAAATAACAACTTTTTTGGTCCTGTGGGAATAATTTTTCATTGTCTTCCTAGATTATTGTCCCTTGGTAAATAAGTATCAGTTCTATCATCTTGTTTTATTTTGGTGCAAGGAGTCAGTCTCGGGGCTTCACATGTGCCAGCACATGTTACACATTCTGCTACCGCAGCATTCTCAGTCTTTGTTAACCTGTTTTCTTTCCTCTTTTTTCCTTAGAGATAACTTGTAATATAATAACGACTTTATGCAAATACTCAGCCTCTGAGTTACACTACAAAATGAGTCAAGTCCAGCCTAAACCATGTAGTGACACCTTATCTACAAAAAGCTTTTCTGCAGGCAGGCTTTTGCCTCCACCATCCTGTAGAACATTCTCAGTAAGATCACCAGTGGCTTTCAGAACCTTATACTTACTATTTTTTTCCTACATTAAACATTACACTACCTGCTTCTCCTATCCCCAACTTCTTAATACTGGAGAGCTCTAGGACTGCGTATACTAAGTACTGTATTTAACTCTGAAGCTACAAAGTAGAGTTAAGAAATAGTGTGTTCCTTAAATATAAATAAGAGCATAAACAGGCTATCTCAGTGGCTTTGAAGTAATTTAATTGAAGTAAACCTAAAATACTATAAGAAGGTGTTTGAACATTTTCTTTATAGGATCAGAGAAGGCATCCCCAAAAAAGAATTTTCCAGGCCAGACTTTAATGGAAAGTAAGCAGGGAACTTCTAGGCTAAAAGGCCATTAGGTGATATGAGCTGAATATAAGTAAGCAGGAATCTGTGCATTAGTAAGACAGCAGTTAACCTGAGAGGAGCAAGACTAGGATGAGGAAATGAGTTAAGAGTTAAGAGACACAGATCATGCCCAGAATTAAGGTAGAGCCACTGGGGATGAAAAGATGCAGCTTCTAGAGAACTTGTGATTGATGCTAGTCTCAGTGGGGCTTAACAAGTGATAAGATTTGTTGGTTGAAGGAGAGAGTAGCATTCCATCTACTGGAATGAGCTTATGTACGTGGAAGTATCATCAATTGAGATAGGAATACCAGAGGATGGAGCTGAGTTCATTTGGGGACGTCATTATAAACTTCAGCCGTGCAGTTCAGATGTGTGGATCACAAGATCTAAAATTGGACATGGAGATTTGGAGATCAATAGTATATCTAGTTCTTGAAGTCCATAAAAATGGGGGTATCATCTATGAAGCTACATTCAGGCTCACTTAGTTTTAAAAGAAACTTTCATTATCAGTAAATTATATCTATAGAGGTACTATATAAATTAAAAAGAGGAACCTAAAACTATAGCATATAATTAGTTAGAGAACTACACAAAACATGAGGTCAGTTCTCTAATACCTGCTGCAAGCCTATGTTGCTCATTTCTGAATTTTTGAATAACCGATATTATCCTTATAAAAAGAACAGCAAAATGTGGTCATGAGGTCACATAAAGCTATGTTGATCTGGGTATCTTCTAACATACTTTGCAGTGTTTAGTAAATTTTCCAAAGGTAACAAGTTATAGTAAATTTTAGTCTCACTTTGTAATCATTTCTAGTGACATAGAGCTTTCTTCAGTAATGATAGGTTGAGTAGAGACCGGTACATCCTGTATTGTAAAAATGGGGCTAGTGATATTTGAATGGTTTTTCTCAGATGAGATGACTGTTAGATTTGCATGGAATATCCTCAAGGCGCTTGCTTCTCTTGCTTTTTTCTTTTGCTAATCCCATCAACCCCATGCAGAAGAGAGGAATCTGTTTTTACTTGTGTTCTGACTAGAAAACACTCCTGAGGCATGTTTATCTCCCCATTTCTATGCTCATTCAAGGCATCATAGCCTAATGTTCTGCCTGCCAAGCAGTGGGTGTAGCAGTAGCTAGAACCTGTGGATCTTCAGAAGAGCCCTGGAAAGAATTTTAGGCAATTAAAGCAATTAATGACTCTTGTCATTTGGAACAGTTTTGTTTTTTTTTTTTTTTTTTTTTAGTACATGTTTATGCTACCTAAGGAATATATATGTTGCAAAGGGTAAGTTGTTCCCTTTGACAAAATGGAAATTTTATAAATGGAACTTTA
>PVKN010044689.1:0-10045 GCA_004027915.1 Capromys pilorides
GTCAAATACCTCTATTTCCACTTGTCACAAAACATTGACAAGTTGAGTCCAAGGAAAAGCAGGTAGTTTGTTCAATCCCAGTTCCAACCACCCAACACCAGGTCCAGGAATTCCTCGGGACCACGGTTCCTGTAAAAATCTAGATATTTACCTGCTCACTCCTCACAAAACCTCTTGTTAAAGCCACAAAAGGGGGAGAATGAGAACCTCTGCTGTGGGAGAAAGTACAGCAAAATGCCTTTAAAGAGATCAAACAGGACCTCATGAGAGCACTGGGCTTGCAGCTTCTAGACTCAACTAAGCCTTTCTTCTTACCCATGAGCGCAGCAGCATAGCAATAGGTGTTTTGACTCAGGTTCCGGGGTCCTGGAATTCCCAGGCAGCACACCACTCCAAGTAACTTGACCCTGTCACTCAGTGCTGACTGCTCCAACTACAAACACCAACAGCTACAGCCCTCTTGGTGGCAAAGGCTAGCAAACTGATGATGGGACAAAAATTAATAATCAGAGTGTCTCACTCAGTACTGCCATTAATGGAATACAACAGGCAACATTGGCTAACTAATGCCTGCATGGTCAGATATCAGGAGGTGTTAAGTGAGAATCTGCACATCCTGGTGTGGATCCTAAACCCAACAGCTCTGCTCTGTGGCTTGTTGGGCTCAGCCAGCTACATCATGACTTCGTTGAGGTCATGGATGAGGCGTTCTCCAGCCAACTAGACTTAAAAGACCAACCTCTTAAGGACCTTGATGCTGAATATGTCACCAAGGGTAGTAGCTTTGTAAAAGAAAACCAAAACACAACACCTTACAGGCTACTCCAGATTAATCCTGAGTTCCATCACCAACGCAAAGTCTTTACCAAAAGGGACCTCAGCACAAAAGGCAGAACATTCAGAGTATAAGATGCAGACATAATATCTTGTCTAAACACTATTAGTACAAATCTTTCTTCTCATTGAACTAAGAGAAAGTAGTTGTATACCTATCCTAATTATTATATATATTCACTACAAAATGGTCCTTCCTCTGTATCCCAATTTTGGAAGGGGCAAAACCATACATTTACACACAAAAGATGGTTAAGGCAATGGGTCTAAGAATCTCCATCAGGTTTTTGAAACTAGCAGTTAATTGGTAGAATCCTCACCGTGACTATATATGCTGATGTCCAAACTAAGAAACTACACTGAGGATAGTAATGTGTAATACTAAAATCATGTTTGGAATACTTACCTTTCTGGTCTCCTAAGTGTGTATTGCTTCTAATGAATATATTCAGCATTTATGAAAGCCATGACAGTCTGAATAAAGATATTCACAGGAGAGGACATTCAGATCTGCCTCTGAAAGTGGGAATAACACTGGGATAAGTGTTTGAAACAAGGAAAATGTTTTGAAGGGGGTTTAACAGCCATGTATTTTTTATTATAATAAATTTTTAAAAATAAAAAAGGCAGAACATATTGCACTAAGGCATGCCCTCCAACTGGTGGGTGTGCTGGGGATATGTGTTAATACATACACAGACTCTAAGTACACCTTCACCACCCTCCATGTATGAAAGGCTTTATATAAATAAAGGGGTCTAATAAACTTAAGAAAAAAAGTAGAAATGGCAGAGAAATCCTCAGAATCTTAGGTGCTATATAGGCTCCTAGAGAGTGGTAGCCATACAATGTCAGGGACACCAAACGGAAAACACCAAAGCTGCTTGAGAAAACGCTAAAACAGACTGAGAAGCAAAGGCTAGGACCTCTGGGAAAGTGACAGAATCAAAGTATTTGGCTGCACCACTGTTCCCTAGTCCACGGACAGAATGGGACCCTAACCTTTCACATCATGAGAGTACTTAAACATCAAAGATAAAAGGTACCTCTCAGACAAATGGTAAAAACCTAAAGATGCCCAGGTAGCCCAAGGAACTAACTTTCATCACTGAGTTGGCCTTGGTGCCAACTCTTGTCATAAAATTTTATCAGGACACCCATGTGGGCTGGACAGCTCTAGAGACCACCATAGGCCAACTTTCCTGTCTCACGGCTCTAAACCATAGCCCGAGTAGCATATGAATCTTGTAAAAAAAAATATGCGCCCATAATAATCCACATTAAAGACAAAGTCACTCCTGAGGGACAGAGTGCTGGGAAAACCTCATTTAAAATTGTGGTTGTGGTGTTCACTGAGTTTCCCAGAGTCAGTGGCTACCAGTGCTTGTTAGACCTCTCAGGCTGGGTAGAGGCATTCTTCGACCATAGGGAAAAGACATCCAACGTGGACTAACTTCTTTTGAGGAAAAGCATCCCTTGTTTTAGAATCCTCAGGTCAGACAGCAGAGGTGATATACCTGGTGGTCAAAAGACTATTTTTTTAAAATTACATATGGCACACTGACCCCAAAGCTCAAGAACTAAATCAGATTACAAAGCTTCAGCTGAGCAAACTGTCAGGAGACTCACCTACAGCAGGACCAACTCTTGCCAATAGCCTTGCTGAGGATTAGCTCTACTCCAGCTAAATAGACTGAATTTTCCCTGTAAGAAATTTTCTATGGGCAGTCCCCTTCCCTTATCTAGGGCATAAGAGGGGCACTTCAGGGGCTTGGAAATCTTATCCTGAGCCAACAGATCCACATGTTAGGCTCAACAATAGCCACTCTACACAACAAGCAACAACTACCTGTACACCTGACCACGTACCCTCACTCTTTTAATCCAAGGGATGCTATGTGGATAACTAAGGGAAATGTTCAATTCCTAAATCCCCACTGGAAGGGCCCATTCAGTCATCCCATCCACCTGCACTGCAGTAAAGGCCAAGATAGTCCCCTGCATTCTCCCAGCAGAGCACAGCTGGGAATGTGTTCCCAACCCATTGGCGCCATGTAAGTGTGACAATCCAGAAAAGCTGACCAGGCTCTAGGGACATCATCAGGAGATGGCAGCCTTGCTCCAGTCACTTCAGAGGCTGACTGGTCTGTGCTGACAGAAGCCTGAGGACATCACCAACTGACAACATGAAGAGATTGCATTCCTTTGGGTCCAGCCTACCTGTTACATAAGACCACCCCTTGTTATTAACTGTACTTGAATCTCCAGCTCAGGCTTTTGCTATAACCCTAACCAAGACCACCCTGGCCAGCTGGAATGTGGCAAGAGGTGCCTACTCCACCTCGCTTGTCTCTGTGGATAGGATGTTTTTCTGGTATTGGGTGGTTTTACAAGAGTCCCATTGGTAGACTTAAGCTCCCCTTCATGTGACTCATGTATTCGCAGGTCAGGTCAGGGAGTTGTTTAGACCTTATATACACTACTCACTTCTCCTGCGAGGAAAAAGCATTAGCGACCTACAGACACAATAAGACCACCTATTCTATCAGCCAATAGGAGAGTCGAAACACTTGCTTTTAGCCCTGGCAGACACTGTACCCAGGACACTAAAGAGCTTTTCTTGCTATGAATGTGAGAAAACCAACACAAGAAATCAATCCAATAAAAAAGGCTAGAGAACTAAATTCTTGTGAACTCTACAAGGAAACAGGGTTCCCCATCCTACCATGCAGGTTTGGCTCCTCAACACCTCAATTATTGAGAAAAACTGCTTTGCCCAATAGAAAATTCATCATCCTGTTAAAAGCCTAACATGCCTAGGCCAAAGATTGCATAAAGCAATTGCCTGGAAAACCAGTGGTAGGGATCCCCAGATCACCTTGAGCCAAATCCTCATTCTTTATCCAACTTCTCCAATCTCTAGGGTCCCTGGGATAACGCTGACACAGACATCAAATGGTGGGCCCCAGGTGGGTTATAATAGATATGCAAAAGAGTAGCCCCAAGACACCCATGCAGGTCTCTCACCCTATAGTTCTCACAGCAATTCCTTATTAGATTCTCTTGTCTACATTATGGTGTAGTTTCTGTCTCTTGATCCAAGCAGACTGAGATAGCTTCTTCTAAATTATACATTTGTCTAACAACAATTATTTTGATGCTATTTGTCTGACAGCTGAACAGAGCTCTCTTAGGAAAGAAACCAGCAGCTTATGTGGGTGAGGTATTCCTGGTTGATCACTTCTTTTACAGTAAAAAGTCAGAGAGCTGGAACATGTCCTCCCTTGGTACTTGAAACAGAGCTCAAAACACAAAAACACAACACAGTTCTTTGGACGAACAACTGGGCTTCCCCAAGTATGGAACTCACTAGGAAGCTAAGTAACCTAATGCATATATTGTTGTCTTCAATATTTATATACCACTTTACAAGTTTTTGTGTTAAAAAATATAGCATTTAGACACACTGTCATTTTTGTAAAGGAATATACATGAGTTGGGGGTGTGGGGCAGAATATCATGGTTTGTGCTGAGACGTACCCCCAAATCTTTGTTCAGTCTTAGGCTTTTTCAGAAGTGGCTAAACCTAGAGCGTGTGATGCATGTATTATTGTCCAATTGTCCACTGATTGATTGGCATCGCCCTAATCCCAGAAGTCTAGACAGTGTAAGAGAGGCTGCTGCAAAATACTGCTGAGGCCCCTTGTTGGTTTTGCTGTCTTCTGTTGCTGTGAACTGCTGCTCTCTGCCATGTGCCAACCTGCCTTGGAGCCAGCCAAGTATGGACTGAAACCTCCAAAACTGTGAACTCAATAAACCTTTCTCCCTTTTAACTTTGTGTGTCTGGTATTTTGTCTCAGCAATAAGAAAAAAGTAACTAAGACAGCCCCTCAGCACAGTGCCCAGCCCCTCTTAGCTCATCTTTGCTAGTTATCGCAGCGAAAACTGTCTTCAGGAAGGCTAGTGCAGGCACAGTGAGAAGGCAAGCCTTGGACCCAGTGGGAGGGAGCAGGAAGCCCTCAGTTTTCCTGTATTCCTACCTTTGTCTGAGAATCTCTCCCAGTGCACCTTTCCTCAGCCAAATTGCCAAGACTTCCAGATTCGCACTTGATAGGGCAGGCACTGGAGATTAGAATATATCATACATCATGTCACATATATAGTAAGATACTCCATCTGCCTGAAGATGTCAAGTAGAATGCCCATAGAAGAAAACAGTTCAATTTAGTTCAACTGACAGCTTCGCTTGGCACTCAGAATACAGATCCCAAAACCTCTATTTGCTTTCCTCTTCTCCCAAGCCATGTGATTCTTTTTTTTTTTTTTTTTTGGGCAGGACTGGGGATTGAACTCAGACCCCTGTGCTTGCCAGACAAGCACTTACTCTACTGAGCTATTTCCCTGGCCCCCAAGCCAGCCATGTGATTCTTGAAGTGCCTAGCAAGAATGCTAGAAAAATGGGCTAGAAAAGGGTTTTCCAGAGGCTGCAGATGTTAATGGACTCTACCGAGGGATATGGATGCAGGCTCATGAACTTTTTCCAGCTGCTGGATTTGTGAGCAGTGGGAGCCCAGCTGTGTGTTGTTGGACATTGGGACAAATATCCCTATTTACCAGGGATAAGCAGGGACATTTATATCCCTCTTCCTTTTTGTTGTTGATGCGAAGCAAAAGAGCCTGTACTCTCAGAACATCAGAATGCACTTAAAAGCCATCAGATGGCGAGTGCCTGACTGAACTCACTCCAGACCAAAGCTGTTTCCTCACCAACGATCAACAATCAGTCCTTCCGAGTGGAGGAGGGATAGTGGAGGGATAGCATCCTCCGTGCTTCATTTAGAACAAACGAATTCCCATGGGTCCGCAGGCAGAAACCCCAGCCAGGCACACATGTCTCAGTCTTGCTGGGTGCTTGTCCTCCTCTCCTGATGGTCAGGCTGTTGTCCTTTACTGGCTCTCCTTCTGTCCTCTTCCCACCCATCAAGCTCCTCTCTCAGAAACATGGACACAAATCCTTACATCCTAAACCTCTAGACCTCTGACTCTGTACTATGAAAATGTGTAGGTCAGAATATGATCTAGGGTATATTTTACATTCTTCATAGTGAGTTCTAGAATCTTTTGATATCATCTCTCCCTTTTATGATGCTGCTTATAATTGGGCATTTAATCCTCCCAACAATTCTATGCAGTACATTACTATTCCATTTTTACAAATGCAGCAACTGAGCTTCATGGATAGCATCTTAGGGAAGTGTGCACAGGAAGAGAGGGTGCTGGGATTCAAAGCAGGGTGGGCTGCCCGCAGAGCCTGCATTCTTCCCAGGAGCTGGGGGTGAAATTTCAAATATTGGAAGTGTGTGTGTTTTTTTTTTTTTTTTTGGTGGTGGGAGGGTTGCAACATTTAGAGCTAGAGAATCTTTAGAAATTTCTTATTTTAAAAATCTTCCATTTTACAGATGAGTAAATTGAGGCCATCGAAGCCTTTCCAAAGTCACTCAGGAAGTGGTGGTTGGGCACGGATTCCAAACTAGTTGCTTCGTCTCCACTAATACTTTTGAATTTGTCCCATCTCCTAAATGCCATAGTTATCTGCACTGTGGAATGCAGGGAAGGAAGATAAAGAAACCCCATAAACCTCCTGGAGTGAGTGGGCACTTAAGATGAGAGTCAGAAATGTGTTTTCCTGGATGGCACCTGATTCAGTGCTGGACCACTTCAAGAAACAGGCCAGAGTTTCCAGAGGATGGATCGACTCACTCACACTCTGTACTGTGTATCCCAGAGCTGAATACTGTCCTAGTAAGAGCGGCACTTAACAGTTACAACGACTGAATGGGGATTCTTGTGCTGGGCTCTCTCAGGTGGCCTGCCCCTGTGGATACCTGTTTCCATACTCAGCTTTCTCCTCTGTAAAGAAGACATGATATGACTATGTATCTCAGATGTCGTAAAATTTTGAGGATCATGCCCTTAGCATCCTGCAAGGACAAAGCTTCATAAACGTTTATTTATTTATGCTACTGAGGACTGAATCTAGGGCCTTAATACTAAGCTACACCTTCAGCCTCTTTTCTGTTTTTTATTTTGACACATGGTCTCAGTTGTTAAGTTGCTCAGGTTGGATTAGACGTATGGTCCTCATCCTCCCAGGGAGCTGGGCTTATAGGAATGACCACCTCACCCATCTTAGCTTTGCGACGTTATTTCTAGGCCCTTCTCTGCTGCCCTGTGGTCTCTGTGTGGTGTTGTGAGCAGGCACCAGACCTGTGGCAAGGCAGACTCACTGAAAGTAACAAGCGTTCCACCTTTGGCTCCACTCCTCAGATTTCATGGTGACAATTAAATGCCCTTCCTCCATGGTCATACTGAACCACAATTACTTTATATTTTTCTCTGTGGTAACCAGGCAACTGCCAGTTACGTGCACAATGAAAATGCTCACAAGGTTTCACTCTGATTCATTTTGGCATGAGGCAGGTTGGCAGCTGAGTCATCTGTACTTCCTCAGAGGTTCAATTAGGGGCCGAGGCTCTGAGCAAAGCCATTCATCGTTCCGGAGGTAGTAGCGGAGCCCACAGCAGACTCAGAGTCCCCAGTGAAGACAAACTCCTCCCTGCCTCAGAGGCCACATGTTGCTGAGAGAGAAGATCGCACTGGACTTCTCCAGACCCCATTCTGTTTTCGACTCTACCCCCAGCCGGCCACGAAATGCTCAACACTTCATTTCATGGCCTTTGTCTCCACCTCTATTTCTAAAACCAGAGAGCACTGGAGTCTAGAGCCCCTCAGAAGGCCCTGAGTGCTAAATCTCAACGATTATTGAACAGAAGGGTTACGTGCATGTGTAAAACTCATGATGTGATGCCTTCACATGTAATGAAGATTTTTGATCAATTTACCATAAAACTGTGGAGGTATTTTAGCCAGTGTTTAGGGTTTCCAAGCAAGCTGCCCATAGACTAAAGAAGGAACATTGTCTAATGCACTCACCAATTCCTTTTGTGATGCCAGCACTTTGGGAGGCTGAGGCAGGAGGACTGACAATTTGAGCCAAACCAGGGCAACTTAATGAGACTCTGACTCAAAACAAAAAGGGCCACAAATGTAGGCTCTGGGAGCTGTATTGTGGGCCACTGTTCCAGAAAGATAACCAAGCTGCGCTGGCCGGGAGTTGCCCAGTGGTGAGTTCAGTTATGTGATTGATGGTACCCTGTGCAGTTTCTTTATTTTTCATTTGAAGTTAGTTTCAGGCTTTGGTGAGCTAAGAACTCCCAATGTGAAGAGCAAATGAAACACTAAGCAAGGCGCAAGCACTGTAAGTGCATTCAAATGACACACTGTGCTGGTGGTGGCTCACAGCACCAAGGGCAGGTGATTCTCAGGAGCTGCCTCAGGGCCACACCAGGGCCCTTGGCCTTTCTATCTCATTCTTTCCTTTCTCCCATTCTCATCCAAGGCCCTGCTCTCTAAGAGGCCAGTGTGAGTCCAGCCTGTCATGGTGCCCAGCAAGATGAACTCTTGCACATCTGTGTTGCTAAAGATGGACCCTACCCCAAATCTAGTTTTCATTGCTTAGTATAATTAATGTGATGGGGCAAATGGTGTGGAGGGAAATAAGCAGAGCAGAGGAGCAGTTGCTCCTGTTATCTGGGCACCAATCCTGGCTCACAGAGCTTTGTCCTTAGGGTGCCATGGCCTTCTGGGATTGAGGACTGACTTGTAAATTCCTGCTGTACTTCCCCAGTGGCCCCTTTCTGGTACAATGAAAGCTGTGACAATCAACCATTGAACTGTGTTTTTCAATACTGGGGACTGAACCCAATATCTCTGCACAGACGTGTATCTCCAGCCCTTTTTCCATGTTTCCATTTTGAGATGCAGCCTCCTTAGGTTGCTAAGTTGACCAGGCTCAGCTTGGAGTTGAGAAACTCCTGCCTCAGTCTTCAGGAGTGCTAGGATTACAGCTGTGCACCACCACATTCAGCTCAATCATTCAACATTAGCATGAAAGAAAAGTTATTTCTCTTTATGTTAGGAAAATTATTTGGTTTACATTTTTATTTTATTCAACCTTGTTCCAAAAAAGGAATTCAAGTTATTTCATAAAAATATACACAGCAATATGAAATGAACCAAGTATGGAAATTATGACAAAGCAAAAATAATATTATAGCATAGTATTATTTTGTTATTATATACATTACTATTATTATTATTAAAAGCTAACTATAGGCCATTTAACTGTATAAAAGGTTCATGTTGAGTTATAAAATATGGACTATTAGTTTTTGTCTTTCCTGATATCCAGAGCAAAGAAAGTATAACTGAGTAAAAGATTCATGGATCTAGTTAAAAATAAAAACCCATACCAGCACAGCTTTTCTTTAAAGCCATGCTATGAGGGCCCAAACAAAATGGTAGGGCCTATGGCTTTTGGATGAGGCACAGCTATTCAGAAGGGAGGGAGGAGGCCAGGGAGGTATCTCAGTGGCTTCAGCCCTTGTCTAGCAACTGTGAGGTCCCGAATTTAACCCTTGGTACCTTCCCACTCCCCAGCCCCAACCCCCCAAAAAAAGGAAGGAGGGAGGCAATGAGGTCTCTTGGTGTCAGAGTAGCTGCCAAGTTCTGGCTCCTGTGCTGGGCCTGACTCTGTGGAGAAAGATCTGGAGGATTCTGAGAGTAGGGCAGAAGAATGGTATTTACCAACAGAGTGTAAAGGCAAAAGGTGCTCATGGCACGTGTTTGCCAGATGTCTTAGGGGTCTGCACTGAGCATGATTTAATACAGTTCAGCTTGTGATCAAAGTGAGGCACTGGACTGTTCAAATTACCCACTTTGGAAAGGAGAAAGTGTATGGCCTCCCCTCTCACCACACAGTGGCTGGGAGCTGCATCAGAATCATCACCACTGACACTGTCACCATGGCTTCAGAATAATTTGGCTGTGCCAATTACTGGTCATCCTTTGAAGTATTTAAACATACTGAATACACTTTGTAACTTTTATGATTACTATTTTTGGCAGACTCAGACCACCCTGAGAGTGGGGCTGGTATGGCATGTGGTGCCGGGTATTAAACTGCAGTCCCCTGCGCCTGCCTAAGCAGGCACTTTAGACTGCTGAGCTACCTTGCTGGCCCCTGCATTTAAAACTTTTGATGTCTGCATAATTTATTTTCAGCTCTATATAGATGTAACTGACAAAAATT
>PVKN010044690.1:0-10022 GCA_004027915.1 Capromys pilorides
GTCAAGGGAGCAGACAGCAAGGACCCAGGAGAAGGATCTGCTGGGGCTATTTGCACCCCAGCTGTCTCCCCTCCATGCCTTTGCCTTTCTTCTACCTCTGCCCTCTTGTTTTTTTCCATTCCCAGTTCATTACTGTCCTGTTTGTTCCAGAGCCCCAGCTCACTGGAGGCAGAGCCTCTGCCGAGGACACTGAGGTTGGCAAGCGAGGGCTCTGACCCAGGCCCATGGGCAGCTGTGGTCTCCTCCCCACCTCTGGCAGTTTCCCTTCCCCCACACTCCTCCCCAGCAGAGCCCCAGAGAGTGGGCACTTGAGCTGGCACTCAGATGGCATGCCATTCCTTTGCAGTGAGTAATAGCAAAACAAGTCCAAAAGATGTCTGATGTTTTCTCCCTGTTGTTGCCCAAGTTCGACAAGATGACCTTAACATGTGAAGAGGACCCGGGTGCCACCCTAGTGGGTACAATGCCAGAATCCCGCAGGAACATCATGACTCAACCCCCCAGGAGCCAAAATGTATCCACAGCAAAGAGCTGCAAGTCTGAAAGAAGCCTGAGAATGGAATGCTGTGCCCTCTGCTCTTGATTTCAAAATCATCTTGAATTGGTTTCAAGGGCTCCACAGAGTTTTGCTTGGAGAAAAAGTCTATCAAGATTCTTCAGGGTTGGAGAATTCAGCCTTTTTTTTTTCCATGAAGGGTCCAGTCACACACATTTTACATCTAAGTTTCTTTGCCAGATCCTCAGATGAATCTGAAATTTGGGGCTCACATTCTGAGGGGGACCCAGTCCCTTGTGTTCATTCCCCGCTGCTTGATTTTTGGCAGTGCAAGTTGAGTCGCCAGCAGGGATAGTGCAAATGCTGTAGTGTGTGGCCTGGCTCCAGCGGGTCCTTACAGGAAGCTGAAGCTAGAAAATATCCATGACAAGTACAAGGTACACTGGCATGGAGGCTTAAGTACTGTGTCGAGATGCATGGAAATAAAATTAGCCATGGTGTGAGGCAGGCGATGTCTCTGGGAAAGTAGGTGTTTGGAATTAGAGAAACATGAGAGAACAAACTGTCAGATGTTTTCATAGGCTTCGTACTGCGATGGGGCCACGGGACGGGGCCACGGGACAGGGCCACGGGCATAGATGTTTTCATCTGGAAAGCCAGAAGGATGTGGGCGAGATGATCTTAACATGCATGATCAAGCAGACCTGGGATCTGTAGAGGAGTTTTGCTGCCAAGGGCAGTCAGAATGTTTTCCTTTGTCCATTGCCCCTCAGGGTGCTCATGGAATATTTGATGACCCAGTAAATAAATAAAATTCAGCACGAATAATCATGACCAACTGGGTAAATGTTCAGTAAGGTCCGTTGGGTTGCAGAACATGACAAATGGGCACAGGCTCACAGCACCCCATGTGTTCATCCTGCCTGAAAGCCCTTGATAATGTACAACTCTAAAATCTATAAGTTGTGGAGCACTGAACATGGCGGCCAAGCTTGCTGGAAAGTCGCCATTGTCGTAAATAAGCAATCTGTGACACGTTAGCTCAGACACCAATACCATCTGTGTTTTAAGAGGAGCACTTGGAAGGTCCCTTAGGATACCAGGAAATGCACACACCCATGAAGAGACTGTTCATGTGGACAATGCCAACACAATTTTTAACACTCTCTTCAGTTATGGGCGCGCTAGAACAGGACTGGCCATTTTGTCTCATCTCTTCTGTCTGAAGCCAGCGTTCCTGAAGGCCACACCAGGGCTAGAAGTTCTGCTTCCACGGTTGACAGGCTGGTGTCAGCTCTGGGCACAAGGCACAGTGTCTCACTCTGGGGATTCATCCATAAGTCTCATCCTGATGACCTGGCAGCTGTCTTATAGCTGAGAACAGGGTCACGAGAAAGCAAGGAGGACACCATCATGCCTTTAGGACCTAGCTCAGCAGTCACGTTCTGTCATTTCTGTGACATTCTGACGGTTGTGTGTGCTCGCCCTATTTATGCAGGCCAGGGTGACTGGCCTTTTCCAAAGAATAGGTATCAGTGAAGAATCCTCATTCTTTCATTAGCCTTTATTAGTGGTGAATCCTGGTCGCATATTACCCAGTGTCACTTTGATTAAGTTAGTCAAAATAGCAACTTGACAGAAAACTGCTTGAGAGTTCTTAGAATCTATGGTAAGTCTAGAGACTGAGGCTTAGAAGAGGGGCACTAACCCCCAAAGCCAGCAGCCTGAGTCTTAGTCAAGGCCAGGCCACAGGAAGCTTCTGGTGAGGCGAGGCCTGAGGCCCGCTGCCTCTGAAGCCAATAGTCCTTTGCAGATTTGGCTTTTACTATCATTTCCAGTCACCCCTGTATCTGTATGTTATCCTAGAGAGCCCATGTCTTGGGCATGAGTGACTGATGCCCCTACATGCAAGTGCGTGGTAGGCAGGTGGGCAGAGAGGGTCCTGCTGGGGGAGGTGGCACATCGCAGGCCACTGCTGTCTAGGTAAAGCGTGTCTAAATATAGGCAGAGAGTGCTGGCTGCTGGGGACAGCCCACAGAACGCAGCGCCTCACTCCTGCTCCTTTGTACTGAGCTCAAGCACTATTTCTGGCTGTTAATACAGCCAGTATTAACATATTTCTAAAAAGTGATATTCACCTGAATTATGCCTTCTACACGTGGGCTAAACTTGATGTCTTTTAGAAGCTGGAGCCAACTTTTTGTAAAGGAGCTAACACTTTCAGAGAACAAACACGTCTTAGCCGACTTTATTTTTAAAGATCAGCGCTATATATATATATTGTATTTTCTCAAGGCAAAATAGCCAATATTTAAGTTTCCTCTTTTGCTTGGAAGGAGGAGCTATTATAAACTTGTAGACAACTCCTTGCAGTGTCTCCTGCTGAGTGAATAAACAGCAAGTTGTTTTCATTTTTCTTTCTCTACAGTAACTGTCTTCTGGAAAAAAAGCATAGGTTGCTTAAAAAAATTTTTAAAGAGCTTGAGTTTATTTTGTTCTGTTACCTGCAAGGCTATTTTAACACAAGCTTATTTAAGAACAAGAATCAGGAGCACCTGAATGAGAGAAGCAACGCTCACTTTTAACTGTTCATGGCAGGTCACATTTGGAAAATCCACTTTGAACATGAAGTGTTTTTTGTTTTTGTTTTTTTTTTTTTGTCTTCTGCAAGGAGCTCTTGAACTATAGCAGCAATGGTTTGTTCTATTTCCTAGAGTGGCTTTCACCTTTCCTGGGTATCAGAGTACAAGGAGCGGAAGCTGAAACGCTGGCCAGGATGAGTGGGGTATGCCAGGCCGAGTCGCAGACTGCTCCCTGCGAGGTCTAGCCATGGGCTCTGTGCATCCAAAATAGGCCTGGGCACAGTGAGGGAGGAACTAGGTATGGACCAGTAGGGGAGATGGGAGATGCTGACGTAATCGGGGACAGGGGACCAGGTCTCTGTTAGCTCAGAGTGTAACCACGAATGGCACTAATGGAGTGCCCTGCCCCTTGTGGTTGGTTGTCACACTGCTTTAGGGAGGTGGCACGCTGGACACGTAGCATATGCCTCGACCCGTGTAATTTGGTTACTTTTCCTTCTAGCACTGGAACGCAAGGATGCCATTGGCTGATGCTAGCTGAAACCCTGACTTGTAGTTGCAGAGACCGTGTTGTTCAGAAGCTTACCACCAACACAGGCGTCACGCTAGTTGTGGCAAGGGCGCCCCCCAGGGGCTCGAGAGGGAACAGTGGGTTCACCCGGGTGTGCCTGAGTTTTAAATTTCATAGACGTGAGTGGTCCGCCCATTTTATAGTTAGCCAAACTGACACTGGGAGAAGTACCAGCTGCTCAGGGCCGTGTCACCAGAGGGTGGCAGAGCTGAGAAGCTAGGCCAGGTTTACTTCCTCTCCAGCTCAGGGCATCTGAACACACTGGGGTCACCTGGAGTGCCACAGGGCTGCAGGGTGGAGCTGGGATCCTCGGCCACGTGGAAGTCCAGATGGTGACTGGTAGACGTCACACCTTCGATGAAAGGTGTAGCTGAGGAAAATAACATTTCAGGCAGACCGATTTGCTCATCTGTGTGCTCACACTTAGATGATACTGGCCTCAGGATGAGCATGTAGTGACTTACTTTCTTGGATGGGCTGCACTGTTAAGGGCTTTGCCTGGTGCATTTCAATGAACTATTTAACATTTATTTTCATTGTGTATGATGACTTAAAACTTTGTGATCTATCTCTGAAATTGCTTGTTCCCACTTCTATATTGTATTTAGGCATAAACACAGAAACCGCCATTATTTTTGTCTAATAAACTGGATGTGCCCTTCAAAATCTGTTAGAGGGAATGGCTGGTTTTCCAGATACCCTAATCCCAGCTTGCTTTTTCTCCCGTTCAAGATTCATAAATTGCATCCATGCTAGCCTCCAGATATATAGGGAAGCAAACCTTCAAAGAAGCTCTATTTGTGTGATTCCCAAACCTCCCAACATCTGAACGCGCTGTAAGGTTCCTTTAGTTGAACAAGGAATGCATTCTCTGATAAGCTTTTGCTCTGTTAATGTAGCTGTCTTCTGTACCCTTGTTTCCTGGCCTATTCTTTCTCTCAGTAAATCTCCTTTGCTATCGACAGGCCTGTGTTTGTTTCTTTAAAGCTTGGAATTTCTAAGCAGGAAGGAAACAGAAGAAAGCTGAATGCAGACACAGCAATTCTTTAACTGTTTTTAAATGTACACATGATCACTGCCTTGTATTGATCGGACCTCCCTTTTCTCTGGGAGGCTTCCAGTGTCAAAACTCATTTCCTCTTTCTTAGGTCTTTATTGGTTTTTCTCTGCCAACTGAGAGTCATTTCTGCTGGCTGTGTGACAGCTGTATCGTGCTGGGCCAGCGTCAGGTGCCTATGTGTGATCTTGAACCCAGAACGGCAGGCACTGATTGAAGAGCAATTGTCTTATGAGGGATTCAAATTTGGATGTGTGTATTTGGAATACACACCTGCCTTAGGCGTGAAATGAAAGGGGGGTACAGAACAGAGGCCAAGCCTGTAGGAGCCCCTGGCTTCAGTCCCCAGAACCATAAAATAGAGAGCACTTTTGGAAACACAGTATTTGGTTGATGAGGGCTTTATTGATAATGTCACTTTTAAAAACTATAGCCCTCTGTTTTTCATTGCCTCTCGCTTAGCTCAACTTTTATAGCTGAATGTAACACTGCAAAAGTACGTCAGGGGTTAAGGCCATGGTAAATCAGCTTTCATACTGGAAATAAAAAATTAGCTGTAGGGCTGCGTAAAGTGACATATCTGTTAAATAAAGAGACTGTTGTGACTGGATTTATGTATCCCATTTGCTGGGGGTTGTCAAACACGCATTAATTGCAAGACCAGCGATGCCACTTGCTGACTCCGGTCACTTTTAGATTACACACATGCTACTTAATCTTAAAAGCAAAATGAAGCCGTAGATTGGTGGACATTTCAAGCGACAACATTAAGCCCTTGTATTTGGGGAAAGGAGTTTAGCGTGCTCTGTAAAGCAAAATTAGGAGGCACTTTGTATTCATGTTTACTTACATGATTTGGTTCCACACAGCCCTAATCTCCCAAATACTAAAGTGTTCTCTTTTTTATGGTTCAAGGGATTAAATCCGGGGCTTCGTGTATGCTGTACTACTGTGCTTAGCTCCCCTTTCAACTGTCTTTTTTCAGGCTAATTTCCTCCATGATATATGGTGTATAAATAGTAGATTTATAAATCCTTTTTATACATTTAAATTAGTACAGAAATCCTTAGTGTTAATGCAACAACGCATTGTTGAAGGTATGAGTTGCATGGTAATTAGATAGATATTAGATTTGGGGAGATCACAGAAGATATTTCTTTCTTTCTAAAGCAAATATACGTGTTTGCTAAGGCTCTACATGGGGATGCAAAGACCTGAGAGCCTTGGTCCTTTGCCCTTGAGTACCCTCTAATCAGGCATGATCTTTCCACTGGGAGACCTGCCTGTCACCTCTGCAAGTGTGGGCGGATGAAAGCTCAGAATGCTGTAGGCATCCCCAGGAAAGGACCAAGGGACACCACACTCTTCTCCGTCACCTGCTAAAGGTGTTGGACTCTTCAGACCAAGGTTCTGAACCCAGGGTCTCTCCAAAGCTCATGTAAAATCAGGTGGGGAGAAAATCTGCGCCTTTATTTCCATATATTTGGTTTCTTTTGTAATTTCCTATCCCGTTGTGCCTGAAAAAAATTTTTTAGTGTTGAATTTTTAAATTCTTTTGTTGTGTAACTATGGGCTTTAAAACATGCATAATGCTGTGTCTCTTCTACTCAATCAACACATGCAGGTTTTAATCACCTTAAAAGTTCTCTCTGGCCATGACCTTTCTGTCAGCCCCTCTAATCCTGTCCCTCAGCCTTGGTCACCACTCATCAGTTCTCTGTCCCTATAATTCTGCAGTCTTTGATGATGTCATGTAAGTGGAGAAACATTTACTATGTGGCCTGCTGGTCTGGATTCCTTCATTTGTGTAGGGATTGAAGAATCATTCTTATTACATGCATCAAAGGCCATTCCTTTTTACTGTGAGTAGGATTCTGTGGGATCACTGTACTGCAATTTGCTTATCCATCCTGGGGTTATTTCCGTTTGGGATCACCCAGTGAATGAAATAGCTACAGCATGTACATATAAGTTTTGTGTAAATATGGGTTTTCATTTTACATGGACAAGTAAGGATAGGATTGTTGGATCACCAGTGAAAGGTATGTTTAGTTTTATAAGAAACATCCAGACAATTTGCCACTGCAGGTGCACCATTTGATTTCCAGCAACAATCTAGGCAAGTTCCAACTGCTCTCTAGCTTGGCCATGTTTGCTGTTGTTGGTGTTTTTCCTTTTTTCCTTTTTGCCATTTTCACAGGTGAACAGTAGTATCTCAGTGCAGTGTTCGTTTGTATTTCTCTAAGGACTACCACATTAACGTGGCCACTGTTTCTCTCCTTTAATGGTATCTATTCAGAAAATCTTTGGCCTGTTTTAACAACTGAGTCATTAATCCTACGTGTTTTAGTTTTTACCACTAAGAGTGTTACTTTGACAGTAAGCTTCACTGCATGGTAGAAGGAATAAATGTCACCAAAAAGACTAGCAACTCTGTAAAGACATATCAGCTTTAAAAAAATCTTTATTGCTTTACATCTTTACACTTTCTTGTGGCCTATTTTCCTTGCTCAAAGACTGCCACCCTACTGCCCAGCTGCTGCTGGCCTGTGATAGGATGTACTCGGCTGTGTATGCATAAAGGGACTTGAAGCCTCCTCCCACATGCGGAGCTCTCTGTCCCCTTATCAGTAAGCGGCAAGAAATTTCTTCCACTTTTCTTAGGAAATTCTGTAGCCTTCTTTAGTTCTTCACCCAAATGGAGGAATCCTTCCTTTTTTGTACAAAAAAAAAAAATATGAACTAATGCATCCCAGCAGAATAATCCCAGTGTCCATTTTTGGTACTGGGGATCGAACTCAGGACCTTGTGCTTGCCTGGCAGGTTCTTATGCTGCTGAGCTTTCTCCCTGGCTCTAGTCTCCGTTTTGAATTAGGAGATTTTCGTCACACAGATCAAAAATATGAGTGTGTGTTTTGTCATTGCTTATCATCATCTCTGTGTCACCATGGATGTGGGGCTTGCTTATTTGTTTTTGGGTCTGGATCTCTATTTTTTTCATCATTGTTTCTTCGTGGCAACTCCTTTCTTGAAAAATGCTTGCATCTACTTGAGTTTTATAACGTCCCTTTTAAGTGGAAAGACTCTTTGAAGTGGCCAACTCAGTTTTAACTTAGTCAAAACTGAAATGATGAGTTAAATTTTGACACAATTTTCAGTAGTTAGCATTTTTAGGAGCCAAAAAGCTTATTTGCAATGAACATATTGATTTCATTTTGCAATTCTATTAGTTTGTAAGGCACAGAGATTTATGCTATTTTATTTTTATTTTAGGTCAGTGAAGACTATCTATGAGTCTCTCATTTCCTATCAAAAAAGGACATATTTGAAAAACAAAATTATATGCAATGTATATATTGAAAATTAGTGTTAATCATTGCTTTAGAATGCGATGTTATAATAGGTAGATAGCTTAAATTTCACATTTGGAGTAATGTAACCAAGCACTCAAGTATAGTGTGAGCATAGAAGGTACATAAAAAAAGACTTTCTCAGCGGACTAAGCGCTTGCTTAGGTAAGTGCAGGGGCAGGGTTCGGTCCCTGGTCCTGCACGCCGCGCCAGCCCCGCCCTCGGGCGCACTGAGCTGATGATGGAGTCTGGGCACAGTGGCACGGGCCTGTAGTCTCAGCATTAGGGAAGCATATGTCAGGAGGATCATACCAATCTGGGCTGGGTAGTGAGACCTTGCATGAAAGAAAAAAATGAAAAAGACTTTTACCCTTCAGATACATGGAATGCCTCTGAGAAAATGAAGTCGTACAGGCCCAAGGGCAAAGCAGTTATAAAGGACACCATGTCAAGTTCAAGCTTTGTCACTCTCATGAAGGCATCTTGGGAGCTTCAGGGTTTTTGCTGTCCACTTGCGCTCTTTTGTTTTTTTTCCACAGGCAGGGAAGATAGGAGGGTGAACACAGGCACCTGGTCTGCACACGTGTGTGTTCATTCCACTCTCATGTCCCCTCCTTGATATATTTCTGTAGCCATCATGTGTGCCGCATGCTCAGTGTCTTATCATAATACCTGGTTCTTACCTTACAATTTCTGCGTCTTAGAGACCCAAGTGGGCGTGCCCGGCCGAGCTCTCTGCTTAGGGTTCACAGGGAAAAGTCAGCGTAGCCCGGGACTGTGTTCATTTCCAGAAGGTCTAGGACGAGTCCATTTCCACACTCAGTTGGCAAAATCCAGCCCCATGCCCCAGTCCCAGGCCAGCTCTCAGCAGGGGGTCATCCCCCTGTCAACAGGCCATCCTCCTCCCTCTTGACTGGTGGCCCTTGCCTCTATCTAAAAGCCAGCTGTGGTACTCTTCCTCTCCTGCTCCCTGTCTCCCTTCTCTCACTTGTCTGCTCCTCGTCTGCTTTTAAAAGCTCATGTGACTTTGTCAGGACCTTGTGGAATAATCCAGGATAACTTCCCTAATTTATATTCATCTTATTAGGAAACTTAATTCTTTATGTAAAATCTCTTCACAAAAGTACCTAGATTAGTGTTTGATGGAAAGAAAAGCCCAAGAGGTAGAAATCCTGGGGGACATTTTTAGAATTCTGCCTACCACCCCCAACACACACACACACACACACACATACACACACACACAAACAGCAAAATGACAAAACTGGAGGCTCTCCTGGGCGACTGTTTGCAGCAGAGGGATTTGTTTCCCTCTCAGAGACAATGTGTGCTGTGATAATTCTGTGGTATTTACACATTTGGTGTTTAAACCTCACGGACTGCATTATGCATATCTTTAGGAATGCACTTTACATAAATTAAGCTGATTTTCTTTTTCCTGAAAACACTACAGCATGCCACGCATTCTGGGTGGAAATGTGGAACTGTTTACATCATGTGCCAAGTGAAACTCTGGGAACTCTGATGTACCATAAAAATGTGCTCCGATATAGGCAATATTTTAAGTTTCCTAAGACTTTCTTTGCAAATATAATCACAATTTAATATTCAAAAGCTATTTAATTATACTATCAAGAATGTGTCTGAGTTTGCCTGGCGTTTAACAGAGAAAGCAATCTTAGAACATGCTTCATTCTTTCCTTCCATGCCGTTGTTTAGGGGTGACCTCTTGGTGGGGAGAGACATATTCTCTCATGGGTGTGCAGAGTTGCAAGGTTTGAATATTGGCCTTAGCAGGTCTGGCTCCCACCTCCTCTCTCCAGCTTCCTCAGCTCTCTAGGCTGGGCTGTTTTGAGCAAATCCTTTATATCTCCTTCCTTGAGATGTTCAATGTTCCCATCCTGGCAATGATAACCTTGACTCCAAGCTTTAATGAATGTCTACGGTAGTCTTCTTGAAGTGCTGG
>PVKN010044691.1:0-10061 GCA_004027915.1 Capromys pilorides
TTGGTAGTACATTTGCAATAATTGACACATTGCATATTGTTGTCCTCATAGTAGTTATACAGAGCACAGGGTGTAGACGTGATAAATTTTCTAACCCATATTGGTAGGGAAGGAAAAAAAGAAAAAATTTCTTCTCTCTGAACTAAGAGGAAGTAGTTTTTACATAGTCCAATGTTCCATAATTGTAGTGGGTTATCGGTGAAACTGGCAATGTTGGAGGCTGTTGGTTTAAGCCTCTTACAGCTCATCATACTAATCTAGCTCTGCGTTCTATGCCTCGTAATTAAGCTTTTCTGCTTGGTGATCAAGGGCAAGTTAAGGCCAGACCTGTATAACAAAACATTCATCTCTTGTATCTTCCAAGGTCAAATCCCCTCAGGATTAACTTTGGAACCATGTACAGTGCTTTGTAGAACTGTTGTCAGTGGAGAATAAACAAAATTTAAATGTTGATGCATTCTAATTTATACTGTTTCTGCTTTCTTGAATTGTCATTTTGATGCTCTTTCACTCAAGATCCTGAAAACGTTTTTCTGTATTTTTTCTTAAAAGTCAATTTTTAGATAAGGCATGCATTTCAGGTTGAGGGCTTCTTTTCCCCCTATTGGTAGTTGTTCCAGCACCATCTGTTGAAAGAGCTGTTGGAGCCGATGAGTGTGGTTATATTCACGTGTCCATGCATGAGTTGGCTATTTTTTCCATTATTCTACATGCTGATATATGTGCAGTAGTATATCTCGAAGTGTCCATGTGAATAGCTGCATACTAGTTCTCAAACTAGAGCTAGCTGATTCCTTCCAATTTGCTCTTTTTTTCAAAAAATATTTAGCTATAACAATTCCTTTGACGTTCTCTTCCTATGAATTTTAGAATAATGTTACCTGTGATTACAAAAAAGCTTGTTGGGAGTACCGGCTCAGCAGCTTTCCTTTCTCTGTGGGGGAAATAGTGTAAGTATGACATTCCCACTCTAGTTTGAATCTGGACTGAGCCCCTTATTGGCTCTGGGGAAATTGGCTTAATATTCTCATCTTTAATGTGTTCAGGTATAACAATGCAGACAACACTATGCTTCTCACCAAAAGTAAATGTGTGTTGCTCTTCTTACTGTATGTTATTCATAATAAGAGCTCAGTGCTCATGGTAATGTTTTTTTTATTTTTACTAGTAAAAGATTGAAGTGAATTTGTTACATACTGTGTCTAAGAGCCATGAACTAGTACACAGTGATTCACTTGCATCTAAGCAGAAAAACCCTACCTTGGGCCATGAAAACAGACAATGTCCCTCCTTCTTCTTGCTGTTGACTTCAGTGATTTATTTTCATGACGTTGGGTTTGTTAAGGAACTGCTGATGAAACACTAGCTTGGGGGAATATATTAGCCAAAATGGCAGAGTTTTGATTAGAAGACTGCCCACAACATCTTTGCCTACCAATTCCCAAATGTGAGAATTACATGTCTGGAAAGATAATATTAGGTCATCACACAGCATTCAATTATAAAATGAGAAAAAGTGTTACTTATTGTTGAGTGTATCTCAGAGTTGTGACCAGTCGGCCTTTCAGCAGAGAGAGAGAGAGGGAGAGAGAGAGAGAGAGAGAGAGAGAGAGAGAGAGAGAGAGAGAGAGAGAGAGAGAGGCATCCTTAGATCAAAAGTCTTCAAATCAGCAGTATTTGATTGTACTAATTAACCTTAGAGTGTGCTACATATTACACCTACCTTCCAGCGATGCTGTTTTGCTGTTTAAGATCAGAGCTTAAAGCTTCCTTTTTAAATAAGCTTATTTAATTGAAAAGGTGAAATCATTTAATTGGTAATTTATAGTGTATGAGTTACCAAGAAGTGGCAACAACTGAGGTAGGGGGATGTGGCAGGCACCGCACAAATCTAAACCGCTATGTATGCATGGGTGAAGTTTGGGTTATTGAAGACTACTGTACTTTTCTTTTTAAGTAGCTTCAAGAAATTTATTAGTTACATCTACCCTATTGCTTTATCTCTCTATATATATACTTTAAAAATTGTTCCTGAGGGAAAATCGTCTGCTTGCTTGATACCCTCCATGCCATGCTGTAGAGGAACTTCCATGTAACACAAGCGATGTGTACGTCCCCTCTCACAATGCAGTGTTCTAGCTCATCTCAGCTCAACCACACCCGTCTTGTCCTGCCTTCATTCTGATACACAATGAATGCTTTCATGGTCAGTTGAAAGAGAATTTAGCTTGTCTTATGAATGGAATAACTCAAAGCTTTTACTTTAGTACAGGTGTTTAAAACAGCAAGAAAAGCTTTCAAATCTTGACATCATACATAGTAATTCAGTCAAACACGTTTATTTTATAACCCAGAGGAGATTATACTCCTTTGAAATTGACTAGTTAAACTATTTTTTAATGTTTCTTCTTCATTTTTTTATTTATAGGTTCAGGGTCTCACTTCACAGCTCAAACTCATAGTGATCTTCCTGTGTCAGCCTCCCCAGTGCTGAGATATAGGTGTGCTCCACCATGCCCAGTTTTGGGGCCAGTATGGTGAGCGTGGAATATAGTACCAGAGACTGAACTCAAGATCTTGTGCTTGCAGGGCAGGCACTTATGCTGCTGAGCTATCTCCCCAGCCCAGTAAAACTTTTTATATGAACAATTCCTTGATTTTTCAGGTTTTCATCTTCTTGAATTCAGATATTTTGGCAGATTTGCAAAAAACACCTTTTTGATCCTGGATTGTCTTCTACTGACTCTGAATTGTCATTATTGAGGCTCTAATTTTGACTTATTATTCCTGAGTGTATCTCAAACAATCATAGGTAGTTGGCCTTCTAGTAGCAAAACAACCCTTGGTAAGTGCATAGTGTTGAGTTATTACCAGTCTTGTCTCCAGCATCTATTAATTGGCATAGAAAGAGCGCTGATGGGTGAAGCTCATTTCCAGGAGGAGTTTGTCCCTTGGAGAAGGCTTTCTTAGTTTTCTTTCTGGCCAGCCAGTGGTTATCCAGACTCTGGCCTCAGCTAAACTACCTCCACCCTGAACTCAACATCCTCCCCTTTGGGACATCAGACTCTTTTAAGTCTACACTATGCATTGGATGTTCTTAAAGGAAAAATAATTTTCTTATTTTTGTGTCAGATATCTGTCACATACTCGTAAGGGCGCACACATTCACATTTTTCACACATATACACCAACATACACAGAGCACACATATGTGGTAGGTTCTTCTCCCAGGAGGATATATAGGTCTTTCAGTAGACCAGCAGAAATCAGCAGTACAATTATCCACGCTATTCTGCACATACACATGAAAATATCTTCATTTTCTTCTCTCTTTGGTCCTTTGCCTCATCCCAATTTTTTCTTCCCATTGAGCAAATTCTTTCCCTCTCACAGCATCTACTGTGCTTTTCAGATTTTATTTACTCTTTCAGGTTCTTACACTAGTGAGGTAATAGGATGTTTGCTCATGTGGGTCTTATTAATTTCAGTTACCAGTATGGTCTCTAGTTGCATCCATTTACCTATACAAGCCCTTATTTTTTTCTTTTTCTTTTTCATTCTTTATTTTCTTTCCCCATTTGGCATGTTTATATCTGTAATCTAGTTAGCTATTTTGAAGATCATGTTATGTAATACCACAACCATTTTTATGGTTCAGCGAAATTCTGTATCATTTCTAATGTTCTTTCTCTGTTCTTTAACCATTTTGTCTTTTCTTTAAAAATAAGAAAGTTCAAACTTCTATTAAAAAAGGATATATTTCTACGAGTCTGGGGACATTAGCTTCCCCTCTCACTGCTGTACCCCCAGTTCTCAGTCCAGAGGAAGTAGTATATGTTTGTTGACTGACTGAATGAAGGGTTTTACTTCACAGAGTAATGCATGGGCACATTCAGACCTTAGAAGTAGATAGAAAACTGCCTGTCTGTGTCCCACCTGGTTTTGGTGTAGATTCTATTCTGAGTGATCTCTTGTTATAAAACTGCTCGTGTTGCTGAGTCTGTTACCTGCAAACTTGACATTAGGGAATAAAGCAATTAAGGCTCAAGACATGAACGGACATTCTTGAAATTAAATATTCCTAAGGATTTGGGGTTAGATAATATGCATTTTAGTGCAAAATTTGAAGGTATAAAGTTTGTACTTTGAAGAGTACATTTTCCTTCCATTTTTGTCCTCAAGAATCAGTGAGTTCTGGGCTGGGAAGATTCCTTGGCTATCTAAGCACCTGCCTGGAAAGCAGAAGGTCCCAGGTTCGATCCCAGTACATCATGCCATGTTACCCTAAACCCCAGGTGTGCCTTTTGGGGCCCCAGACCAGGCATGGTGGTGAACACCTGTAATCTCAGTGCTGGGGAGGCTGAGACAGGAGGGTCACTGCGAGTCTGAACTTCATAGTGAGAACCTGTATCAAAGTCAAATAAATAAATTTAAGAAAAGAAAGAAAGAAAAAAAGAATCAATGGGTTAGATTTCCCAGCTGCAAGCTGCGAGTGACATCTGTAGTTTCAACTTCCCATCTGAAAGTTTTCTTCCTTGCACTTTCAGTTGCTCACACCAGAGAAACTCTGTATTTACAGTGGATACGTGTTGAGCCCACACTCTTATATGAAATCAGTTAGATACACTTGTGCAAATACCACTTTATGGGTTGAGTGCAATGTGTGTGTGTGTGTGTGTGTGTGTGTATATATATACATATAATATATATGTGTATATATAATATATATGTGTGTATTATATAAGCATATAATTATATACTTTCCTGAATCCAAGTTTTCTTATTTAGCATTTTTTTGGTGGGGGGGGTTGTACAAGGTCTCACTACTAGATCGGACTTGTAGTGATCCGTCTGTTTACAGCCTTCCAAGAGCTGGGATTACAGGCAAGTGCCACCATGCCCAGTCTCAACTTTAGTCTCAGCAAGCCCTGGGGGCGGGGCCAGCACAGCAGGCCCAGGGATCAAACTCCCAGCTCCTGTGGCTGCTTGCAGGCACTTTAATTCACTGAGCTATGTGACCTGCCCTCTTATTCAGCATTATATCACACATTTCCATCATTGGATAGAGTTCCAGTATATCACATGCTAGTTATATATTTGCTCATACATTCATTCATTCTTTCTATGATAGACAACTGAGTTAAATGGAAATGAATATGCAGTCAGAGAGCATTTGGGCCCCAGAACAAAGCAGCACAGAAAACGAGACCCACAGACTAGTGTCATGGCTTCTGTCTAGATGTCCACATAAAGCTTCACGTGGTTCTAGGTGGGGCTTTTCAGAGGTGACTGGATCCAGAGTATGATTCTCAGATTCAGGACACAGTTCTGGGATTGATTCAGAGGGCAACGCTGGCACTAAGGCTGTCCGCCCTGGGTGTGAGTGCTGGGTTGTACCAGCCAGGCCCGCGCACCTCCAGAGCTACACAGAAGGTTGAGATTGTTCTGTAGTTGGCACCGCCTGGTCCAGTGGGCGCCGGGAGGTGTCAGACACATAGATGGGTGACCAGAACATCTGCACACACCGCTTTCCAGGAGTGCCTTTCTTCTTTCCCTAAACCCTTGCTACCTGACTCGTTTCTCTATTCGATCAATACTAGCCAAGGGACTTGTAACCCTACAGGTTGCTTGTAGCTGAGCCTGCGTTGCACCCACACTGCAATTCTTCTGTACAGATTACCTCTGACAAAGAGCCTCAGAGTGACTCACTCCGGATCCTCCTGGATGCTCAGGGCCTTTTCTTCTTCTCCTTTTCATATAACTCTCGTCACTTCTTCCTTTGGTTTACAACTCCATTTGCGGAGGTGAAGCCATGAGTTAGACACATCTGACAGGCTGGGAGTTACTTTTCCCACGTCATTTCTTTCCTTCTAAAACATATTCTTGGGTTGAGGACATAGCTTGGTGGTCTAAGCGCCTGCCTGACAAGTGCAAGGACCCGGGTTCTATCCCTGGCTACCGTATGCTGTGCTGGCTACCAAAAATGGACGTGGTAGTGCATACCTATAATCCCAGCACTGGGGAGGCTGACACAGGAGAATCACTACAGATCTGAGCTGCATAGTGAGACCCGCCACCAAATAAATACATACATACATAAATAAATAAATAAATAAATAAATAAATAAATATTATAAAATTAAAAATAAGAAAACATCATCTTAAACATATGCATGAAATATGTGCTGCCTTTTCACAGACCATAAAACTGAGATGCTAAGAAATCAAACGTTTGGCCCTGTCCCACTTTAACGAGGGGCAGACCCTAAATTTGAGCCTAAGCTGCCTCTCTTCGGTGGAGTGCTGTGGGGTCTCTACATTGTTCTGTGCTATGGGAAGCGCTGCAGGCCTTTCTTCACCCACTCAGTTTCGATCCAATAACTTGTTAGAAATGGAACTTCCTGTCCGAAGAAAATTCTGATGTGAGATTGTACCACAGGGTCCGAGGGAGCCAGCGTTCTCGTGTTATCATGGTGTGGTGAAGTGCTTTGCCACCCCGCGAGCTGCAAACACAGACTGATCTGTATGTAGAGTTTCGGAAGCATGAGACTGAAACTTGGACACTGTATTGTGAGAACTTCATCAGTTTTGCAGTCTTTTTTTTTATATATATATATAAAGAGAATGAGTTTTAATTTAAATCAATTTAACAAAGTTAAATTAACTTTTTAAATTAAGTTTTAAATTAAACTTAAGTTTTAATTTAACTTAAAGAAGTTAGCATTTATTTGTTTATTTTTATTGTTTTACATTATGGCTGGCTCAGCCTTCCGTGGGAGTGGGGCTGGCGCAGCATGTGGTTCCAGGGGTTGAACCAAGGTCCCCATGGTTGCCTAAGTTTTCTTAAGCTGGCCCTTTAGACCACTGAGCCGTCTCGCTGGCCCTGAAGTTAGCATTTAGAAACCTATAAATCATGATTTGCTTTGTTGAAACATAGCACTTTCTTCCAAGGTGGCTATAGAGACATTCACCTAGAACAAATGATAAAATGTGAGCTAACAGTGTAACCGTATTTACTTTATTCTAAAAATAAAATTTGAAATGTGAAAAATAAATATATATATATATATATATACATATATATATGTATGAATATAAATCTCACTGAATAAAGTACATGCCAAGTGACTAACGTAGCCCAGTGCACCCTCTTTGCATGCGTCTAGTTGTACAGTGGGGGTGAGAGTGCCTGTCTCAGCCTCCTCAGTGCTGGGTGACAGGCATGCACCACCACACTGCATGGCATGCAGTACCAGGGATCAAACATGGGTCCTTACGCTTGCCAGGCAGATGTTTAGACCACTGAGCTATCTATTATTGTTATTTTAGAGAGGGAGATAAAAACAAAAACAGATAAGGACAAATGCAAAAGCAAAGCAACATCAAACAATAACAATGGTACAGAATTTCAAAGTAGGAATAGAAAATTAACATTTGTTGTTATATCACCTATCGTTATCATCAAACTGGTCGCTCAGATGACCAGTGATAGGCATGCAAGATCTATCAAACAATTGAACATTAACTTTTCCTTTCAATAAACCTTAATTTTTTCCTTGATCTTTTTATACTGTTTTAGTTTATTTTAAAGTGTATAAAAGTAATAGAGAAGTCATTACAGAGGTTACACATTAAAAAAAAAAAAGCTAGATGAGAGACAGTCAACAGTCACCATTGAGCTGGGTGTTGCTGGTTTCAGTGTAGTTGCTTGCTCTACAGATATAAGCATGCAAAAATCAGACACAATTTCTGAATATTGCATTTATTTATTTATTGATTGATTGATTGATTGGCCAGGAGGGTTGGGGAAATAGTTCAGTAGAGTAAGGGCTTGCCTGGCAACCGCAAAGACCTGAGTTCAATCCCTGGTTCTGCAAAAATAATTAATGAATTAATTAAAAAATAAGTATGACATTTATTTATAGGCTGGCACAGCTCTGAGGGCAGAGCCAGAGCAGCCTGTGGATCAAGCTGCGATCCCTTGCACCTGCCTAAGCTTGCCTCAGCGTGTCCTTTAAACCACTGAGCTATCTAGCTGGTCCCTGAATATTGCTTTTAAGTTGTTCCACAGGGCCTCACCTAACGCAGCAGCTGGAGACTTTTCCCCTTTCCCAGCTTCAGCTGTGCTGGCTCTTTCCCATTCCTAAGAACCATGCTGTTGCCCCTGGAAAGAGGAGGAGCCATCCTAGCTGCATCTTCCCTCCAGCTATCCTGCTCTTGCAGCCTGGCTTTGACTTCCTCTGCACGCAAGGTCTCCTGGATGCCATCTATGGAGATGTCACCTATGCTGCTGAGGCTTCCCTGTGGCAATCTGATCAGCTGGGAGCTGCCCGAAGGACTGGTGAACCCCTCTCCTGACGTGTGACTCTGGGTACAGTGCATCTGGGGCTTCCCCTCTAGCATGGTTCCCCTGCTCTGAACTGAGAAGGTTTGCTTCACCATGATGCTCCTGCCTTAGAATCAGATGATCATCAACTGAATCTTATGAGAGCATGGGCCAAGATATAGCTTGTTGCTAAGTGGTGGGCGTCCAGTACCAGGTTCTGGTGATGGGCAGAGTGCAACACCTCCCCCAGGTGTTCTCAATCATATTCCCCTCCATTCCATTTAGGATCGCTGCTAGCCAATTGCAATAGTCTTTAAAATTTCTTTCTTCGTTGATTCTTCTACTTTCCTCTAAGCATCCAGAGAGTAAGGTCTTTCATGTTTTGTTCATGGCTGAGTTTTCACTGACTGGACTAGTGTCTGAGTACCTAGTAGGTGCTCAGCAAATATCTAAGTAAATGAATAAAAAACTGAGATGACATCTTTTGTGTTCAGTAACAAAACAGACAAGAAACCCAAGAATGGGAGCGTCTACCCATTCATAAATCCCAAGAAATTCCAAGGGCTTTGTTGAATTCAATAGTTTCTATTTTATCTGTAACCTTTGACAGCATGCAAATGATAATCTTCAAGGCAGATCAAACATGTAGAGGTGAAAAAAAAACCTGACTGGATTGAGGAGGGCCTGAATTTCAGGCCTGTGCTGCTGCTGGCCATCTGCTAGAACCAGAGCATGTCACCGGCCTCCACATGGCAAGATGGCGATGACAATGCCTGGCCTCCCTCCTCCTGCTGCCGATCGAGTTGTGACTGGGTGCGGTGTGCACATCCAAGTCTGTGGAATATTCTGTAGTCTCAGGCTGTCTTCCGCGGGTCTCTCCATTGGCTCCCTCTGCTGTGGAAAACAGCAGAGAGATCTTGGCATTTGCCGTGAAAGTGCTGCCTGTGTCAGACTTCAAACAAGAGCTGATAGCTTCTAGTTGTTATTTATTTGGAGTTCCAAGTGTATTTTTGTCAGCTTTCTGTCCCTGTGAGAAAATAACTGAGAAAATCAATTTAAAGCAGAAAGATTTATTTGCCTCATCGTTTGAGAGATTTCAGCCCACGGTTGGTTAACTCCATTGCTTTTAGGTGCATGATTGATGGGGCAAAAGAGCCTCCACTTTCTTTTGTAACTCCATTTTAAAAGTCACTTAAGTGCACTTAAACTGTATATAAACTTATTCCTTCACTCCCTTCCCCCATGTAACGAACCATAAATCTACTGAAAAACAAAATCAAGGCCATAAAGATAAAAACAAATAACTAAAACAAATTGGGAAGAAAGGTCAATATTAAACCACAGTGTCCCATGACCGACAGATGGTCAACAGTCTCTGGAAAATGTAAATCTCCTGTGTTCTTGTAACATTCCTGAGAAACAGATAATATGATAATGTGATTACTATGGAAGTCTAAAAAAGTATCTAACCTGCGGGAAATATCCAACCAGGTACTGATGTATTGTTTCACTGACTTGAAGTTGGAATGTTTACTGGCTTCCAATAAAGCTTTTTTAGTCCTAATCCGTTGGTCTCTCTCACAAATGATTTCCTCTTTGTCACCTGCTGTACTGTGACAACACAGAATGTAATGACAGAGAGGGCAGTGCCAGGCAAAGGCGCTCACCTCATGGTGAACAGGAAGCAGAGAAAGGAGGAGGAAGATGAGAAGGAGTGGAGGAGGAGGACGGGGAT
>PVKN010044692.1:0-10061 GCA_004027915.1 Capromys pilorides
CCAGGAAGCAGAAATGCCCTATCAGGTCACACCAGTGATTCCCCTCTTCCCATCAGACCCTGCCTGCTGGCAGCACATTCAGTTTTGAAGATGTAGGTAAATTAATACACTAACAATAATGTACTAATGAGTGTAACTCCAGCAGACTCAATCCCCTTCCAAAAGCCCCACCTCTGAACACATGGGATTTTTTTCAAGAACGTTCTAGGTATAAACCATCAAAACGGACCATGATCATCAACATTGGCGTGTGTGTGTGTGTGTGTGTGTGTGTGTGTGTGTGTGTGTGTGATAACTATACTGACACATATGGTCAAAGATTTGCTCAACAATTGGTAGTACATGGATAATTACCTGGAGTAGCTCCTTGGCTTCTTCAGTAGCCCATTAATAAAGAGGCATATCATCCCTTTTGTAATTTCCCTATAGTAAGAGTTAATTATACTAAAGAGGAGCATAGCTTAGATAGCATCAGAGTCATCCCTAATGGGAATAGCTTTGTCCCAAGATGTGTTTCCTTCTATGTCTAGGTCACAGAAGTGGCCAAATAGACCCAAATGCCAGATATATCTATCCACTGCACTTCAGCTCAAGGGTACTATAGGACAGGAAAAGGGAGAAACACAGTGTTTTCACTGGTGCAGCTTAAAGAAAACAAAAAGCAAACACATTTTGTTATTGACTTCTCTGTCTTGGTCACACAAGCTTAGACCTTCCTTCCTTAGCTTTTAATCACCCCAGATCTCCAGGTAATTGAAGCTCAAGGTAATTCATCAACATTAATCAATTTCAGCCCAGGCCTTGAATAGACAGGCAGAATGCATCACGCAACTATTGTAGCTGAACTAAATGCAGTCCAAGAAAAATCTTAGCCAGAAAAAAAACACAGTAAGAATCATCAAGAGAATAAGGTCTACATTACCCCAGTTGACCTGCATTTTTATGTATATGTGTCCTCATAGGCCAGGGTGCAAGATAATTGGTACTAAAATTGGGAAAGTCCAAGGCAAAATGGAACGGACCAGACCCTCCACCATTCCACAAGGACTATATTAGCTTAGCCTGATCCCATCCCTACCCGCCTAGCTCTTCTGTGGAACAGAAATGAAGGTAGAGCTCTTTAGTACAAGGGGGCACAAGGCCAAAATGAATTTCTAATTATGTAAAACATCTTTTTACATGTTCAACGTTTTCATTATCACATATTATGGGGCATCTGTTTCTGAAGGGAAACTTTAGGAACATAGCTCATAAGATGCATTCTGCTTATATTTGCCTTCTACCTGACCACCTGCTCTGTAGCAGCAAACTACATTTAGGTAGATTTGATTCCTCTGCCCATGGTTAGGCACAGTGCCTGCATGGCAGATGTGTCCAGTGCCTTTGGTTTGTTTGGGTGTTTCAGGCACAGACTTAATTATGATAAACCAGTCCCAGTTTTTTTTTTCCCCTACCTAGGTAGCTTCTCACTGATAAAATGTGGCTTACGTTCATTTTTCAGTAATTCTAATAAATGACCCAGGGAAATTAAGATAATATTTTCCTGTTCTATTTGTCATAACCTGTTGAGATATCTTTCAAAATGCACTACTGTGGGAAAAAAGAAATTTCATACACATATTATTACTGAAATTTCCTGGTTCCTTGCCTCCCAGAAGAGCGATGCATGAAATATTTATTCAGAAATGGAAATATTAAGAATTAAATGAGTTTAAACCATCCTAATTACTTTATGGGCATTTCCCCACTACTTAAAAATACTCCAAATAATCTTCCGCTCTGCATACACTGTGTCAATTACAAAATCTTCTTGCCCAAAAAGAAAGAAAATCTCTCAATAACCAACTTGACTGATTAATTCTATTTAAAGTCTTGTTCTTAGGATGAAGGAATTGATCTGGTGTTGTAAGAATAAAGTCAGAGGAGTTAAAGAGCTTCAAGTCAAAAAGCTAGCTAGTTAGTTAGTTAGTTAGTTAGTTAGTTATTTGATACAGGGTTTTGCTAACCAGGTGAGATTTGTAGTGATCCTCCTGCCTCAGCATCTCTAGCGCTGGAATTATAGGAATGCACCCCCACACCAGTTTCTGTGACTGGCTCAGTGCGGGGTTGACACGGCATGCAGTACTGGAGATTGAACCTAAGTCCTTGTGTTTGCCAGGCAGGCATTTAGACTGCTGAGCTATGTCTCAGGCCCATGACCAGCTTCTTGATGGGTCTAACAATAAAGAAAAATAGGAGAATTAACACAGCAAATTTTCTTTATCTTAAAGAAGGTATGTCTCTCTGAAAAAGTGGCATCTAAATAAGACCTAAATTAATTAGAAGGAGGAAAGATCTTGTGCCCTCTGTCTCCATGGTTATATCTAGACCAGCTGTCCTCAGGGTGTGGTCCCAAGTCAGGCAACATCATCATCACCCAGGAATGTGTTCAGCTGTACATCCATGAGAACCCACCTGAGACCTACTGAATCTGCATTGCTAGAGGCAAGGCCCAGCAACCTGTTCTAAGAAGCCTTCCAGGTAATCCTGATGCATGCTTGAGTTTGAGCCATTCTTGCCCATAAAGGTGCCATTTAAATGCTCCCTCTTTGGTGACACTTTCCCAGATCTTCACAGCTCAAAGAAGTCTCTTCCTTCCTCTAAAACCTGCATCACCTTACTAATAACTTCCATAATGCTCTGATGCTCCTCTTAGTACTGCCTGCTTGGGGGTCCCAAACGCAGATATTGAACAATTTCTTCTTTATATGTCTCTACTTTGGCAAAATTCCAGGCAGAATGTGGCCTCCTGAAGATACATGAAGGGATGGCACATACCGTGAACCATGATTCTCCAAGATATTAGTTCCTATAAATGTTGTTGCCTTCTAAGGAAAAAATGGCTTTTGCACATTGATTTAATTAAGGATCTAGAGATGAGAAATTATCCAGGATTAGTAGGTGATCCCTAAGTATAACTACAAACATTCTATTCAGAGAAAAGTAGAGAGAAATCTACACACACAGAGGAGGAGAAGCGATGTGACCATGAAGGCAAAGATTGGAATGATGTGGCCCCCAGCTAAGGCATGCTGGTAGTCACCAAATACTAGAAGAACCAGGGACCAGATACTTCCCTACAACCCATAAGAGGACATACAGCTCTCCGAATATATCAATTCTTCCCAGTGCTTCTGGTTGCAGACTTCTGCCACCCAGAGCTGTGAAAGACTCTATTTCTGTTCTTTTAAGGCACATGTTTGTGACAATGTGTCACAGTAATCCCCAAAAGCTAATCCAGGTGATCACCACTAATATCTAGGGATCACTTTTGGAGGAATCACCTAGGCTAGGTGATAACACCCAGTTATTAAGTTGATGGCTACTATGGGTGCTATACTGAACTTGAAGGTATAATAAAAAAAAAAAAATCTCTAGTCTAGAAGGTGAAGGAGAATGGTATCAGCTAGAAAGATTTAAAGGTAGAACTGAGGCTTTTCTGGAGGGAGGAAAGATCATCCTACCTACAGACAACAACTTCAGTTGTCCATGAATTCCTGGCCCTTATGGCCTGTCCTGATCCACTGGGTACAGCTTTAGCTCAAGTGACTTCATGACTTCTGCCTACCCAAGTAGCCAAGTTAGTCTTGGCTCATGCTGAGATATCATTTAACTCTTCAATAGATACTAGTAAGTCCTCACAACAATCCTATGAACTAGTCACAATTATTATCCCACTGTACAGACAAGAACATTTACACTTAACGGAGTGAACCAATTACTCAAGGTCTCATAGCCAGAAGAAAGAGAACTGTCATTGAAACCCAGGCAGTCTGATTCCAAAGACTGGACCGCCATCCCAAAGTATTTCTTATCAAACTAGGACTGTGAATGTTGGCTAGCCAGGGCAGGAGAATCATTGGAAGGCTTCCAATCCTCTTTAATGTCATGGGCTTATTAAGGGGACACTGCACAAAGAGCCATTTATTTCAGGATGACCATGAGCTCCAATATTTGAAATATTCAAGGCAGACCTGGATGTATTCTAATTAATCTTGAAAACTATACCCTGGTTGAGTACAAAACCTTCTCTGTCACTCCCCTGTTGGTGGGGTCATTTGGCACACTCTTTAGAGCCCAGTAGCACTCTGAGGCAGCTAGTGACACTAGATAGATGCTCGGGATAGCAGGGATGGACAATCTGGTAATAAAACAGGGAACTTTTTTAGCTCACTCACCAGTGGGTTCTGTCACATCCACCCGTGTTTATGAGAAGTAGGGCTTGACTGACATATTTGAAAAGTAAGATATTCATGTATGACATTTTGCTCCTGAAAAAGATTTGCTCAGCACTAAAGAGACATTTGGCCCAGCTGAGAATCTATTCATGAAAACTCACTCTAATTCTTCATTATTGACAATTCATCAAAGAATAGCTCTGGAGCAATCAAAGGTAAGGATGCAAACTTCCGAGGAAGCCAGAAGGGTCTTAAATGAGAGCTATTTTCTAAGCAAATTAGGTCTGTGTGGTGGTGAAGAACCACACAGAGCTTGGGAATTCATTAGATCAGGGTTCCAGACTTGGCTCTTTCAACCTATGACTTTGGTAAATTACTTATTTCCACAGAAGAAAATAAAGGTGAATGTTTTAACATTATTGCATAATACATGCTCAATAAATTTAAACACTATAGACTGCAAAAAAACTGTGAAGTTCCATTGGAATCTCACTATCAGAAGATAACTAATTTTTTACATTTTGTTCAGCAGGTATGTTAACCTGCTTTGCCTAACTGGCTTCACCCACAAAATGGGAATAAATGTAAGGAGAGTTTTCTGAGGAAGGGGTAGTATAGATATTTGCCATAAGTCAGGTAAAGCCCTTAACACCAGGCTTACCCAATACAGTGTCACCTCTGTTTACAAACTTCAATGCAATTACAAATTTCATGTATAGTTTTGGGGAAGGTGGCCATGATTATGTTGTAATTGTCACTCAGTCCATGATTTGCAATGAGAAGCCAAATTTTGCTGTTATTTGTTGTTGTTGTTGTTGTTGTTGTTGTTGTTTTTTAGTGAATCACTTTGTTTGCAAACAGAAGCATTCATGAACTGCCGTTTTGTGTTCTTTTACAGCAGCATGAGCAACCAACCCATTTTGCCAGGGTCTCTTGGTTTTAGGGATGAAAGTCACACATCTTAGGAAATCCTTCAGTCCTAAGAAATTGAGGTGGTTGGTCACAATACCCATAGCATGAACCCCCTCACCAAGTGTAACAGTCAACTATCATGTTCCTTAGAATGCAGATAGTGCGAGGAGTGCATGACAGCTGCTTTCACAGCAGGGGCTCATTGTATGGTTTGCTTTGGATTCATTTTCATCACCTGACACAGGTCTGCTTGGTGCAGCTTGGGCTGAACAGGAAACTCTCAAAGCCAGTTATCCAACTGCACAAAGGCATTGTCCTCATATAGAGCTGTCATTCACCCAGGTGCAGTTCTTGAGTTTCCAGAAAATTGCAATTCCTTTCTGTCTGACTATATCTTTAAGGTGAAGGAATGAGAGAGAGCAATCTTCAGACTCCCTTGAACTGCTCTCCACGCTCGACAAGCTAGAGAAGCCGGGCGCTTAGCACAGAGCCACCTGTAGCATGCTGGCCTCCAACTGCCTAACCAGGCCACAGAATATTGATCTCCTGGCTCCATTTCACTTCAGCATTGTAACCGCTCTCATCTCTGGATGGCACTGGCTCAGCAGGACACAAGTCCTGTCATCATGGTGTCTATTCTGCCTTCAAAAGCTCTGTCTTGTTCTCAGTCTGTCAGGCTTAGAAGCAGCAGAGACTAGAAAGGGGTTTGCCCAGCCACCCCTTGAGCCTGCTGATCTTTGCTCACCTGAGGGATGCTCTTTCTTAATGAATCATATGACTCCCTTGCTGTGCCCCACGTTGAATAGATCGCTCAGTTTGGACATCCTGACACATGTGCAAATGAAATCTCCCTGGGCTACGACTCATCCCAGCCCTGCTAGTTATCAGCCCAGCCCCTGTATCATTGCAACAAGGACTGGCCAACTTCTTGTGAGTTACAGATGTGCATTTCCCCTTCTTCCCCCAATTATTTATTCCCTTGGCTCTTCATAATTATCCTCCTCCATGCCCACCTGGAGATCATTCACTATCTTGTCTCTTGGGCCACCGAACCTTTGGACTAATTGCTCTAAGTGGTTTTTCCTCCAGGATGGAACTGGGGAAAGTTATACAAGTGTGCTGCCCTCACTATCTTACCAAGAGGTACCAAAGAAACTGAGAAAGAGCTTCCCATCTTTAAGAATCTCCAGGGTTCCAATTGCTTCTCTTTGAATTTCAGGCATGTGCATACGCATGCACAGCCTATGGTGCCCAGCAACATTTCTTTCATGAAAATAATAAAAATTTCTCTGCCCCTGTCCAAATCTGATCACATAAAATATCACTTCTGTCAGCATTTCTGAGGTTCTTTTATGTGTATGCATTCAAATTCAGTGGATACCATGTGGATTTTCTGGACACACCACTACGGCACTTCCTCTGCTGCCTCCCTGCAGTGACCACAGTCTCTCTGCTGCCACCATCTCTCACACTCTGCAACAACCAGCACTGAGAGGTGGTTAGTGCTCCAAGCGATAGGCTTGGCAGCCTTGCACTGCCAAGAAGCTGCATCTGAGCGCTATCAAAAGTAGAGAGAGTAAGTATTAAATTGGAGGTTCTGCTCTCTCCCCCTGCAGCTCAGCTACAAGTCCACGGAACTGAACTGGGCATAGATCAGAGCTAGCCACAGCACCAGGTTCTAATCAGAATTATTCCCATGCCTTTCCCCACTCCAAATGATCCAAATGTTACAAGTAGGTCAAGCATTTCATGCATTTGCATGCCTAGATCTGGTAACCTGAATAATTAATTTGAAGATAACAATGTGCACTATAACACTCTAATGCCTATTGTGATTTCCTGTCATTTTGTTTAGTGAAATTCTATATAATTTCTAATTTTTTATTACTGTTTAATTCTCTTAAAAGATTTTTTAAAGAGTTAAAATTTAAAAATTAAAAGTAAAAGATGTATCCTAACACTAAATGACACTTGGCCAGATAAACCTCCACAAACTGCCATTGTGTTCTATTCTCTCACCCGCTCCTCATCTACCCATGACCACAAATCCCCAGGCATGCAGAAAACCAAACCCAGGCCAGGGCTGGGGCCACAGCTCAGCAGTATCAGCACCTGCCTGGAAAGAATGAGGTACTGAGTTCAATCCTAGGTACCGCAATAAAAGAAAAAAAAGGACTACAAACCCGGGTCAGGCTTAAGTTCTACTGTATTTTGAAACTTCCATTTTATTTTTTGAGGACTCATTTTAAACATCAAGCAGGACCATTTTGGACACTGCGGCCTCAAACACAAAAGAGATATAGCACTACCTCAATGGATGCGTTCTCCTGAGGGCTTCGCATCATCTGAGATGTGCAAGTTCCCTCATTGTAGCATGGGATGTAGAAGAGAGCACACCATCTCCTAGGAGTGCAGGCAGGTGCCACAGCCCTGTTCAGTACGGGAGCTTTTATAAGTTTCCCTGGAAACAAGAGCCTGTGTCCTAAGATCCATGGATCCCATAAGAAGAAATTGATCCTAATGGTATGCAGAATTAATACAATAAAGCAAGGGGCTGAAATAAATAGATCTTGACACCACGCTAATGGCTTTTTCATAGGAGAAAATGAATTCAGGAGCCAATAATGGAAATTAATGAAGGTGCCCCAGGCAAAGTCCTCTTCTGGCTCCTAAGCGATGGTTTTAGGGGAGAATCTGTCCTCCCTTTGGAGGTGATGGAGGGTACGACTGAGAAACTGGGAGAAAATATAAGCTTCAGTTAGGGGATATGGGCTTAGAACACCCCATGAGCTCAGGGCATTGCTGTTTCCCAGGGGAGCTGGGTCACTTCCACAGCCTTTCCAGGCACCCTGGCTGGTATTTCAGCAGCAACAGTCTATGCTTTTAAAGTGTATTTATCACTTTAATGGCATTAAGGTGACTGAACTCTCTGGGATTCCTGGACCTTTGTCTGTTAGTGAAAACTATTAATCATCTTGACACCAGGTTAGTCTGGAAGGTGTTTTCCCTAGAAACTAATCCTCATCTTCAGTTCTCTCCAGCTCCAAAGCTTTAGCCCAAGCAAAGCCAGGCCAGCCCATACGGAAGTGAACTCACCGGTAGAGAGAAGCAACGGTGTGATGGGTGCAAGGAAGATGTGGTAACTAGGATTGTCATCTTCCCTAGTCTAGAGTATTCCTGAGACAAAATCTTGGTCACCCACGTGTGATTTTTTCATCAAAACTTGAAGACATGTAAAGTTAAAAATTTAAAATCCTAAAAACAATAAATAAGTAAATATAAAAATAAAACCCTATTTCTTCTCCAGAACTCCTCCCTTGCCTCCTTGCATTTCCTGAAATACAACCACTTGCTAAGTTATGCAGGTGTGTGTTTCTCATCTTCCCTCTGGAACATAAGGCAGGATTTCTACATGGTTTTTGTTCATTATTATTTCTTCAGCACTTAATGTAGTGCCAAGAACATGACAGAGTTTGGTGCACATTTGTTGAATGAATGATAAAGAATCAATGAAACAGAGGTGAGAATGATGGAACAGCAAGGCTGAAAGGGGACTGCAAAGCCAACTCACGACCCAACTTCATTTCCTTCTTCCTGACTCTGGTAATGATAAAGAACAAGGAAGATGACATAAGAAATAGTGCTGGGATCCCAATAGTAATGTGTGTAGGACAAGTGGGATCTGATTTCCCCAGGGGAAGGGGAGGAAGAGGAAATGGATAGGGATGGAGAACATGCCAGCCCCAGGTCCTGGCCTTCCTAATGGGTCCAGCTAACAAAAGCAGAAGAAGAATTTGCAATATAGCATGTACTCCTCCAGCTGTCCTTCTCCCCACCACTAAGGGTCAAAGCTTTAGTTAGATGAGAACATTCTGGAAATCCAGTGATCAGCACAGAGACTATGATTAACAACACTACATTGAAATTTGCCAAGAGGGTAAATCTAAAGTGTCTTCATCACACTTGAGTGTATATGGACACACACACACACACACGTACACAAAATGGTAATTATGAGAGGTGTGATGGATGTGCTAACTTGCTTTGTTTATAGTAGTGATATATATATATATATATATACATATATATATATATATATATATATATATATATATATATATTTGTATATCATCATTATATACAATTTTCATTTGTCAATTAAAATGCTGAAAACAATTGAAAATATCTAGAGGGCCAGAGAGATAGCTCAGTGGACTAATCATCGCTTAGGCAAGTGCAGGGACTGGGGTTTTGATCCCCCGAACCACATGCCACACTGGCCCCACCCCAGGTGTGCTGAGTGGGCCACTGAGACTGGGCGTGGTGGTGTAGGCCTGTAACCCCAGCACTAGAGAGGCTGAAAACAGGAGGATCATTATGAGTCCAAGCTGTACAGTAAGACCCTATACCAAACACATTTTTAAAAAATAACAATAATAATAACTTTTTAAAAGAAAATATCTAGAAATGGTTTCTAAGAAACATTTATTTTGTTTCTTTCTTTTTTTTTTCTGTAGCACTAAAGATGGAATGCAGGCAGCAGCCCTATCTCTGATGCATACCCACAGTCCTCTTTCTCCTGAGACAGAATCGTTTTAGGATGGACTAGAGCTTTCCATCCCTTCCCTTGAAATCCTGAGTATCCAGGATTACAAATGTGCACCACCATGCCTGGCAACAAAACACTTTTCAAAAAGATTTTCAAAAATCCCTTCTCTCAAAGAATATACAGAATGGCTTAGCATAATAAACAAGAACACAAGCTGTCTGCTATTTACCCTAGCTCCATGGTTCGCCACATCGAGGACCTAGAGCAAGGTCTGTTAAAATTTCTATTCCTCTATTTTTTAAAGTTTGTTTCTTGCTTTTTGTTGTTATTGTGGCTTTTTCTTTGTGTGGAGTGGAGGGCGTTCTCACTACACAGCTGAGTTC
>PVKN010044693.1:0-10073 GCA_004027915.1 Capromys pilorides
TTTTTTTTTTTTTTTTTTTTTTTTTTTTTTTTTTTTTTTTTTTTGTGACCAGGAATAGAATTCAAGTGCTTGCCAGGCAAGCACTTATTCCACTGAGCTATCTCCCCAGCCCGAAGTTTACTTTTCATTCCATGTCCTGAACTGTATATTCTTCGGGGAAATAGAGATGCTAAAACTGCTGCTTGTCTGACTGCTGATGCAGAATGTAGATCTGTGGCATCAGGACGGAAATGGTCAAGTGTCTGTGGTCCACACCTCTGGGTGAATCTAGTACCTGTGAGATCTAGAATGAAATCCTTGTAGGAGCTTCTGCTTAAGAACCCAGGCCCTTAGGGATTTCTAAAGGTAGGAAGAGAACTGAGCACTAATGGCTCTTCTAATTGATGTTCCATAAGAAAGCCTCCGAGCAGGGATAACATCTAGAAAGAAGCACATGAGTGGAAAGCGCATTCCACTAAGTGGGGTATAGGCACAGGGGGCTTGAGTTCTGTAAGAGACATTTTCTATATGCAAAGGGAATTACAGCAAAAATTTTGAAAAATAGTTAATGATTTTTTTTTTGGATACAGGGTTTCACTACACAGTTCAGATTCATAGTGATCTTCCTGCCTCAGCTTCCCCAGTGCTGGGATTATAGGCAGTTCTGGGTTAAAAATGAATGACAAAGCCACATCATGTTGAAGCAAGCCCTCTCCAGTCCCTATTGGATGGTTGGCATGTGAAACAAGATTCTCCTGGTAAGCACATGGCAGTGATGCCTGCAGTGGGTCAGAGAGTGGCTTATGAGGAGGCAACGACACTGGCATAGCTGCTTGTACTTAACCAAACAGTAAATAAAATGCCTTAAGACACTCAGATTTTTCTGGGCTTTGGAATATTACAGTGAACATGAAGTGCATATCTCTTTGGCTTTGGGGTAGGTTGGTAGGATTATGGTTCAATTAGTGTGTGGTCTTTACTAGGCCAGTTCTCTGTCCTCATACGTTTCAATATCGAGTTTAGTAATCTATGGATCATCTCATCCCCAATTTTGGTTTGCTGTCACACCTGGAAAGCACAAACCAAACACACTCCAGGCCAGTTACCTCCTCTTTTGGTAGCAGCACATTCATTTGTTAAGCAAATATCTGCTGAGACATCCTAGATAAGAAAAAAAAGGGAAGAGAAAATACTGAAGTGTTTGAACTGAATGGAAGGGATGAGTTGGGGCTCTGTAGGCTCTGTGCCGAGTTATACAAATATCTGTGACAGAATTTGTGGGGCCTGATGCACAGTGAAAATGGAGGGTCCCTTCTTTGAAGCCTGTTGATATTTTAAGACAGTGATGGTAGAGCAGTACCCACCTGGCAGCTTCTCCTGAGCAGTGGACAGCCTATGTGGCTGCACAGACCACCCAGCCCTGAAGCCTGCCTGATTGCCACCCTTATTCTCTTTGTCTAAAATTAATCTTCCAAGAACAAAGAATCCACTATCTGATTTCTCTTCAACCCCTTTTCACTCATGCTCAGAGACAGAGCCTGGATCTTAGTAAATGCTGACGTAGTTTGCTGCCCACTTACTACTGGGTTGCAAGCGCTGGCTCCTGAATGTGCTGAATCATTCCAGCTTGACACCTAGACATCGCATTCAAATTTCAGCTGCACTTGAAGTCTGCTGCTCTCTGGGCCTCCCTTCTCTGATGACCAGCTGGGTTTTCCCTTATCCCTTGACCACAAGGGACCTCGGAGTGAGAGTGAGAGGATAGACATAATTCAGGTCCTGGATCTTTAAATTCTTAGGCTCTGGAGATAGAAAAGGAGGGAAGCAGAGACAGAGATGTGGAGGGAAGAAAGGAGAGAGTGGAAGAGAGAGGGGGCAACTATATCTGTAACAAAGAAATCTCCTAGCAATATAAAGTCATGTGGAGCAGAGGAAAAACAAAGTAACTACCTTCTTGACCCTCTTTATCTCAAAAACTTAGCACTTTCCAAGAAGAAGTAAACCAGTGTAGAGAGAATTTCTCCCTAAAGATAAACAAGGAATTTGGCTATGCACATGGTTTTATAATTCAGTGTTTTCTCGTCTGCTCTTGGAAACCACCCAAAAGTGCATTCAATTTTTGGCATAACTAGGAGAGAAATTCCAAAATATTTGTAAGCACTTCCAAAAGCAATCAAGTTCACTGAGGAGCTGCATGGAGGAAACTGGACAGGAGCCAGCCGGAGGGCTCTGAGGCAAGGACTCGACTGCAAGAGGTCTCTGAAAGTGATGCCAAGAACTCAATGTCTGAAGTTAAGAAGCCCAATCTGAGGAGCGCTTACAACAGTGGGAGTGAGAGACTCATTCAATTCAGAGACCCAGGCAAGAACTAGACGCACACTAACATGATCAACCATCGTTCTGAGCCACATTTGCAGGAAGCAGTCTGTCTTGGTTGCAGGTTGTAGTCAAGAGAACAAGACAGCCTCATATCTGGGAATCCCGATTAGCATATTGCTCTTCCCTAAGCATAGGAGCCAAGAGGCCCAGAAAAATGCTTCCAGAATGTGCATAAAAATTGTGGACAGCTATAATATAAGAAATGAACAAAACACAGCTGCAAGAATTCATGGGCAGGACACAATGGAAATAAAACAGGAAGAGATAAATGTTGTAGGATAAAACTGAGAAAAGAACTAGAAGAAAAAATAAAACCACTGCAGACATGAAAATGAAACTGTAAGTAACAGAAAGCCAAATGGAGACTGTAGGAAAATAGGAAAATGAAAACAATAAGGGTTATACAGGCTAAAAAATGAGAAGGAATGAAAAACATACAATAGTTTTAAATATTTGAGAAAATGATAGCACTAAAACAATGCTGTATTGGAAAATTTATAAGCAGTGTTTGAAGCAACAAGTAAGAAAGATGGAAAACCTAAGTATCTTACCACTGAAATTGGTAAAAACGAGATGATAACTTAAGGAATTCACAGGAAAGAACAGAGAAGACATTAATAACTGAAACAATAAGATAGAACTAATAGGGGGCTTTCGGGTCAGCTCAGTGGTTTATGGGCCTGCGCAGGCCATCCCAGTCAGGCAAAGGGGATGGTAGTTTGATCCCCACACCCATGCTTAAGGCTGCCTGAGCCAGCCCCCCCAAATAATAATAATAATAATAATAATAATAATAATAATAATAATAGTAATAATAATAATACTATAGAACTAACAAATACACTAAAAGTTCATTCTTATGAAAAATAAATTGCTTATTGATGTCAACAGGCAGAATGTTTATATCTACACTGTCACACCCACATATGCAAATACATATGTTGAAATCCTAAGCCTATGAGGGTGATATCAGCATATGAAACCTGGGGGAGCCTAGAGTCCCTAGAAAGAGGCCTAAATGAGATCCTTTACCCATTTCACCACGTGAGCACACAGTCAGCAGCTATCAGCTACGAATTGGAAAGCTGACCCTCACCAGAGCTGGGCGATATGAGTTCCTATCATTAATGAGCCACCTGATTTATGGTCTTTCTGTTATTAGAAACCAAACAGACTAAACACTGAGTTCATAAAAAAAAGGGAGAAAATACAAACAAGTCAGAGTTCTCAGAAAGGGGAAATAATCACCAAATCTTAGACATATAAAATTGGGGGGGATAAAATTAAAACTTTGATAAAGTGAATTAATTTTAGAAATATATAAATTATTAAAGATAGAATCAACAGCAATAGAAAATCTTTGCCACTTGCAGCCTGTGTCTGCTCCAGAAATACGGCTTCTGTGCGATTGTCACGGTTGTGTCACTACCTGGAGGGCACAGGCTTCATTGGGTTGGGCCATGTAACCGGCTTGAGGTGGGTTACCAAAGCCATCTTCCGAGTAAAGAAACAACATACCTTTGTTCACAATCACACACACACACACACACACACACACACACACACCCCTTTAAAACTAAACATCCACTTTCCATAGCTCAAATAATCAAATTATTAAAATCATTAAATTATTAAAATGCTCTCCCTTATTTTAAAAGATGTTCCCACAGGAAAATTCTACACTGACTAAACATAATTGTAACGTTATTTAAGTAGCTCCAGAGTATCATGGTAAAGTATAAAAGGAATATTTCCAGTTTCTTCTTTCTGTAAACATAATTCTAATACCAAAAACTATAAGGGATGTACTAGAAAATTCCTAAATATTAGAGTGATATAAATTATACATTTCAATATAAACATTCTAAATAAAAATGCTAGTATGTGGAATCCAACAGTGAGTTGAAAAGTAACAACAAAAAGACAGCTCAATATTTAGAATTATAGTAAAATAATCTGCCATATAAGTGACTCAGAAAATTAAATGTATAAGCATCTCAGCCTTTGATTTTTAAAACAACAACTTGTAGAATAAGAATAAGGCCAAAACTATCTTTGCACATTCAAATTTATTTCTTTTAGTGCAAAAATCAACATCATGCCTAGGAAATGAAAGGAGAATGAGAGGTGGGTGAGAACATTGCCACTTTGTCCTTTGGAATGCTTTATCAACTTAAATCTGTAGTGGATTGCCTTCCAAAAATAAATAATATTTCAAAAAAAGAGAAGACCACTTCACTGCAGTTCTTTTCTCTGTCTTCCACCCTAGTGAACGCTTGTAATCTCAGCGTTTGGGAGGCTGAGCCAGGAGGATCACTATGGGTCTGAACTGTGTAGTGAGACCCTGTAACAGAGAGAGACAGAGACAGGAAGAGAGACAGAGACAGAGAGGGGGACAGAGAGAGAGAGAGAGAGAGAGAGAGAGAGAGAGAGAGAGAGAGAGAGAGAGATTAAAAAAGAAAAAAGAAATACACCCAAGAAATGAGCACTGTTGGCTTGTGTGGCAACTTTGCTGTGTCTCTGCACAGTGTCCTTGAGATTTTCAGACCCATTATAGAGCTGGGTGTGGCAGCACATGCTTACAGTCCCAGCACTTGAAAGCCAGAAAGCATCGAACAATCCCATCATGCCATTTGCTTAATGATCAGAGGCTCTTTGTTTTAAGTTCTTGTGTTTCTGCCACTAAGCCACCTCTCCTCTCACGTGATCCCTTCCCTTTCTTAGCCAGCAGAGTTTTGAGTGCTCTCTCTTCTGTCCCCTCTGTCTCTGAAAGGTAAATGGAAGGAACAGCGCAGGCAGGGAGTAGTGCACCGTAGCCCATGAGGGTCTTGGATCTCACCTCCCACGCCCGCCGCACCCTCACAGAGACCCATCTTCTTTCCCATTTTTTCTTCTACCCACCTTCTTAAAGCATGGACAACTGGACTGAAGTGCTGAGAATCAGTGTAGGGACAGAGGGAGAAAGAAAATTCAAATCGATGGGCTGTGTTGATCTCTTCACCTTCTGATTTGCTTTTGGATTTACCCGTGTGGCGTTTGTTGTCTCTCAAGGCAGAGGAGGTGTGTGCCTAAATCATGAGGCACAAACGCCACCCAACCCTCTTCCTGTCAGTCCCTTTCACACTGGTAGACAACCAATAGTGTCGACGACCAAACTGAAACCCAGACAGACACTTGGTCTCATGAAGAACGCTGCTGCGTATGTCTTTGCAGATCTTCTTTTTCCTCAGAATGGACCATCACCAGCCTGTGAGCTGCCAGTCAAGACAGAGGACACCTGCAGTGGGAAAATGGGACATATGGCACACTGGGAAGTGTGCCAGCTACCTTTTAGATTCTGAGTCTGTTCTGTGTTCATGAGAACTAAAAATGCTGTTTTAGGGTTTGAGGAGGTGGCAGGGAGCAAAAAGAACAAGAAAAGCAAACCTCACGAAGGTGTTATTTCCTTTTAGTCCGATTTGTGACAAACGACTGACTCACTCTGTCTACTATGCACAGTGGAGCAGAGAAGAGTGCAAGGACTTCCAAGGATGGGGATCCTAACAGGCTTGATCTCTAGAAGAGCCTTGCTAAGTACAGCACTGTGGGACAGGTACTCAGTGGGGAAATGGCACTTTCAAAGAGGCTTCATGTAGGAAAAAGTATGACTGGCAGCGAGGAGGCCTGACCCCACCTGAGAGCGTCCAGACCGCCAGCACGTCTTAGATTGGGCTCTGTAAGTGGAGAGCCCAGGCTAAGTAGTTTCGCCAATGATTTATTGAGAAAGAGACAAACTTGCAAGGCAATGAGGGAACAGGGCGATGGCAAGGGAAGGAGTCAGGCCCACATGTGGCCACTGAAATCTAATCTCAGCATGATTGCCTGGGGAGCTGTAGAGTGTGAACGCAAGCAGCACTGAATTATTTCACCTTGAGGAAAAGGAGGTGGACTTCTGTGGCTCTCCATTAATCAGTTGCCAGACTCAGGGTGCTCCCAAGGGGAGGAGAGGGTGTAATCGCTCAGGCAAGGTAATTTGCTCTCAACAAGGGTCATTTTCCAGGAAAAAGTCCAGCTGGGGGTCACTAGCAGCAGTGCTCATGGAGTGGGAATGGTGGGTGGATGCGAACCACAGAGGTGGGCCAGGCACCCACAGCTGCCGCTGCACAGGGGCACATCGCAGCCGCAAGGGGAACCACTTAGTCCTTTGGCTTCTATCTATTCCCAAAGGGGAGTCTTCATGAACTAACAACCAGAAATGCTGGATTGGGTGTGCCAGATAGCTTGTGTCTACAAGAAGTTTTGCAATGTCAACTTCCCATCATGCAAAGGAACATGCATCTTAGGTATATTTTCATGCACACAGTGGGACCCTCACCAGCTCTCGGGCCCTCATCCTCTTTCCTAATTTCCAGTTTCTAATCATATTTCCTTTCCCCTTTCACCTGTACCCATGTGACTCCCCATGCTTGATCCTTCTGGCTCTTCAGTGTTGGTATCTGTTGCGTTATAGCAGGAAGCGCAAGTGGAAAGAGCCTGGAGCTTTTCCTTTAGAAAACAAGAGAAGCTTCCTTTCTACACAAGCATTGGCCATTAAAATTATCTGAATTTGGACTCTGATTTGCAATTATACTATAGGCAGGACTAGCTTTGGAGGTGAGACACCTATGGCTGTAATTTAGAGAACACTGAAAATAAGATGGCCCTCTGATTGTCTAGTGAGCAATTTGGGCCATCATGCATGCATTCATTCATTTATTCTTTTTTTTTTTTTGTACTTAGTACAGGGTCTGCAGGGTCTGCAGGGTCTCACTATGTAGATCAGACTCATAATGATCCTCCTGTTTTCAGCCTTTCAAGCACTGGGATTAAGGTGTGCGCCACCATGTCCAGTCTCCATCACTGTCTCAGTGTGCGCCCCAGGGGTGGGTTTGGCACAGTACACCAGGGATCGAACCTGGGCCACTGAGCTCTGCCTAGTCAGGTGCTTTAGTCTGCTGAGCTATCAGGTTGGCCCCACTTATTCATGTTTAAAAAATCTATCTGTCTGTCTGTCTGTCTGTCTGTCTGTCTGTCTGTCTGTCTGTCTATTTGACATAGGGTCTTTCTACATAGTTCAGACTTGCAGTGATCCTCCTGTCTCAGCCTCCATAGTGCTGAAATTACAGGCGTGTACCGCCACACCTGATTTGGATGGCCTTCATGGTGTTTCTAGGGCTCCAGGGCTAGCATAGCATGTGAGCCTGGGGATCAAACCCAGGTTTTGATTCTTGGAAGGCAGGTGCTTAGAGCAGTGGGCTATTTCCTCTGCCCTCATTCATTTTTCATTCATTCAGTTTTTCATTCTTTCTTTAATTCACTGCATATTAGGTCTTATGTGTTACCTATGGCCTCAAACCGGGACACCAGACACATTAGAGACCCTGCCTCAAAAAGGCAAAACTAAAATAATGAAAAAAGATATCTGCATAATCTGCTAGAGATTTACAGTGCGTCAAGGGCCACGTTCATGATAGGAAGAGCACTCCATGTGCAGCAGCACCCACAAAAGCTCAGGGTGAGAGGCACTGGAAACCAGTCAGCAATGCTATGTCTAGAACCCAGGGAGAGAGAAAGTAAGAGAGAGGCAGGAAAGGTGTTCAGGGACTATGAATGCCATGTAAGTGCTTTATCCTGAGATTAATGAGATGACACAGAGGGCTCAAAAGTAGGCAGTGACTTGATAGGTCACTGGGTGTCTTAAAAAAAAACTTTCTAAAGCAATATGGTGGATGGATTGGCAGGAGACAGAAGACTCACTGAGGACTATGGTAATAGTCTGGGTAAGAAAGGACAAGGCCAACAACTAAGGAGGAGTAGAGGGACAGATAGTGAAGCTCAGATGGCTTTTCATTTATTAGGGAAAATCTTTCTTCCTAAAAGTATAAAATGTGTGTGGAAGAACAACCCAGCATTTGACAGGGATGTGCCTCCCATCAGGGATAAGTGACAAGACTGACCAGTGTCAGAAATGAGACCAGAACGCCAGTGTCCTTGCAGCATCCCATTAGGGTCCACAAGTGGTTCACTAAAAGACCAGTTTCATTTCATGAATAGTTGAGTCTCACATTTTGCTCAATGAATCCAGTGTCCCACCACTCCGCCCACATGCATTCTACTTTAAATATCTGTCAGTTGCAAATAGCTACTGGTACAAATTCCTGATTTGGCCCATGGGCCATATCAGGTTTTACCATCATTAGCTTATTTATATACTTATTGCTTTTTTATGCTTGGTCCTGTTCTGGCCATAATTTCTGCTTTTGATGTTGTATGTAGACCAACAGCAGGGTAAATTCCATAATTGGTTTCTTTAGTCACTTAACTTCCTAATGAAATAATTAAAAGTAGCTTACAGTGGAAAGCCAGACAAAGATGCAACCATGAACTCAGCAACTGGACTAAATAGCCAATGTTCAAGCTGCACATCTTTGAACCACACTAAGAATAATCCACTGTTATACAAGTAAAAGTGCTTACTGTCTTTCTTATTTCAGACTCATTTTCTACGACAAGAGAGGACATTTTCTCTATGATTTTTCATCTGCAGTTGGGCGGGGCTGTGTAGGACTGGCTACTTAGATGTTAATTTGAGCATCATTCCACTTCTGAAAATCAGGTGTTTATTATTAATCATTTATTAGGCATCAGCTGTGCATCACGTACTGAGCTAGATGATTTGTAAGGTAGCCTCATCTAATTCCCATAGCAATTCTGTGAGGCAAAATAATGACTCCATTTTTACAGTTAAAGAGAGAGGCTCAGAAAGGCTAAGTGATCAACCGCAGATTACACAGTAGCGGAATCTGCACTGGGTTCAGATATCTGCCAGATCCTGACCTCCTCACTGCAGATTCTTACCATGTACCTGCGATGAAATGCTTCCAAATGTTCGATGTGACATAAAACTGTGATAAGTATATACTGCTTAAACATGGTAACTGTCATCTTTAAGTCTCAGTTTTTTACTTTTCTAAAAATAATAAAAAACCTATTATACTAGTTAGCATATACACTGTGAAGAATGAATGAAATGATTACTGAAAAAGTTCTAGAAAAGAATGAAGCTCTCCACCAACAGAAAGTATTAATATACATTTGAACACTATGTATTAGTCTGTTTTCATTGTTTCAATGAAATACTTGAGACTGAGAAACTTTATAAAGAAAAGAGGTTATTTAGCTCATAGTTCTGAAGATCCAAAAGCAAGGCACTGGCTCAGCTCTGAAGAGGAACTTGTGGTGGATGGCAAAAGGGCAGGCAAGAGGAAGAGACCACATAGCAAAACAGGAAGTGAGGGAGGCTGATGTCCCACAGTGCCTTCTGAGGGTTCATCTCTAACTGGCCTGAAGTCCTCTCATGATGCTTCTCTTAAAGGTTCTACTGCCCAATCTGTGGATGTCTAAGGACCCATTGCATGTCCTTCTCTTCAGGGCTATTTACTTTGGACAGAAGAGGATGAATAGCTCTGTGCATCCCCTGAATATCTCATGACAGGGCAGGGTGCAGTACCATACAAGCAGGACTAACAGCTTCTGCGGGGTCCCTCAAAATTGCATGTAGAGTCAAGTGACTGAGGAAAACTGCTCCTTAATAAGAGTTGCTAATGTTACACTTCAGTATTTACTGTGGAAGGTACATGATAATTAACTCAGGTAATTCAGATAAGGTCTCTAAAGTTAGGGAGGGCTCTTTCTTC
>PVKN010044694.1:0-10051 GCA_004027915.1 Capromys pilorides
GAGATTATCCTGTTAGATGTTAGAGAAGTCTGTCAACACTACCCATATAATATTATAATCATTAATCATAATCATTGCACTATTAGAATATTTTTAGCTTTGTTTCTTATTTCAAGTTCTAGTATTTTTATACTATAAATAGTTGACCTTAAGGAGACAAATTTTTTTTGTCTTTGCATTTCATAGCATCAAGTTTTTCTCTCTGAAATGTTAATATTTCTCTTTTTTCAGTTTTCCCTTTTACAGGTTCTTTTGCAATTCTATCCCATTCAACTTCGGTGCTCTAAATGTTTTGGATCATAAAAAATAGCACTGAGTTTTGAAGAAGTATTAAAAGTATATCTAATACATTTACTGATAAGAATTTTTGGCAACTTTAGGGTTAGCTCAGTGGCTTAAGCTCCTGCACAGTCAATCCCTGTCAGGCACAGTCAATGGTGGTTCCATCCCCACACCCACCATTAAGGCAGCCTGAGTCTGCAAAAAAAAAAAAAAAGAAAAAACCCTTCTCAACTTTTGGGGGACAACCCGCTCAAGACCTCCTCCTGTTCCACTCTCTGACAGGAGTTTTCTTTTCCCCAATAGATATATTCTGCTCAAAAACACATAAATAAATAAATAAATAAATAAATAAATAAATAATTTTTATAGATTGTTGCACAAAATCATAGGCTATTTTTCACAACAGTATAAAATAAACATGAATTAGTAAAGGAAAATAATCAGAATTTAATATTAGATTTCACTAGAAATAAACATCAGTGGTGAACACAACACTCTAAATTTTTAAAAGTATGCAAAATAGTCAATATAAAATAAACAGACATCTGAGTACCTTGTGCAAATAAGAATCAACTGTTTGAAATGACATCTATCCAAACAATACTTGATGTAGTCAGTATATCAACAAACACCAGAGTGACAATTTGGGTAAACTCTTCAGTGGTTAATTGCCAAATTCATCAGTATAGTAGGAGATAAAACTAACACACAAAATTCAATAGCGTTCTTACACATCAATAATGAACTCACTAAAAAGAAATTAGGAAAATATTATTTATCATGTCACTAAGAAGAATTAAATACTTAGGAACAAACCTAACTAAGGAAGTGAAAGACCTCTACAACGAAGACCACAGTACTCTGAAAAGAGAAATTATACAAGACATCAGAAAATGGAAAAATACGCCCTGCTCCAGGACAGGCAGAACCAATGTAGTCAAAATGTCCACACTTCTATAATTGGTACATAGAGTTTGCACAGCCCTGATTAAATACCAACAGCATGCTTCATACAACTAAAAAGAATAATCCTAAAATTTATATGGAACCAATTGTAATTAAGAATAGCAAAAAGGGCCAGTGAGATAGTTCAGCAGACTAAAGTGCCTGCTTAGGCAAACCTAGGCAAGCACAGGGACTACAGTTCGATCCCCAGCACCACAAGCTGTGCCAGCCCTGCCTCCAGGGTGGGCTGAGCTGGCCAAAGTCTGAGTTTCATGGCACATATCTGTAATTTCAACAGTAGAGGAGCTGAAAGCAGGAGGGTCACCATGAGTCTGAACTGTGTAGTGAGACCCTGAAACAACCAGACAGATAGATGATAGATAGATGATAGATAGATAGATAGATAGATAGATAGATAGATAGAGATAGATAGATAGATAGATAGATAGATAGATAGATAGATAGATAGATAGATGATAGATAGATAGCAAAAGAAATCTTGGTTAACAGGTCTCACAATCCTAACCTTGAAGTTGTACTATAAAGCTACAGTGGTAAAACAGCATAGTAATGGCATAAAATTAGACATGAGGATCAGTGGAACAGAACAGAGCACACAGAAAAACCTCCATACACATGCACCTATTTTATCTTTGGCAGGTCAAAAATATACACTGGAGCAAAAGTAGCCTTTTTAATAAATGTACTAGAAAAACTGGCTATGCACATGCAGAAGATTGAGTCTAGATCCACATTCTCACATGTACCAAACTAAAATCAAACTGGACTAAATATCTAAATGTTAATACAGAAATATTTAACCTGCTAGAGAAAATAGGTATAACTCTTAAAGACAGGCATAAGCAAAGACTTTCTCAACATAACCCAAGTAGCACGGAAATAATACTGAGGTACAAATAGAATCATATTAAATTAAAAACAACCAACAGAGTGAACAGACAATCTACAGAATGGTAAAAATAGATCGCTAGTTATGTCATAAACAGAGGATTGACACTAAAAATACATGAAAAACTAAAACAAAATAGGTGTATGAAATGAATAGCTGCTTCACAGAAGAAGTACAAATAGCCAAAAAATGCATGAAGAAGTGTTTGCTATCCCTACCCACTACCCACACCAAAACAACACTGAGATGCCATCTTAGCCCAAAAAAGAATGGCCATCATCGAAAAACAAATAATGACAAACGTTGGTGAAGCTATGAGGGAAAAGGAGCCTTGTTATGTTTTCACTGGATATGTAAACTTATGCAATAACTACAGAAATCAGTATGGAGATGCCTCAAAACAACTGAAATTAGAAATTCTCCTTGTCTCAGACATTTCCCTTCTAGGTATCTTCTTGAAAGAGCTAAACACGTTATATCACAGTGATATGTGTATACCCATGTTTACAGTAGCACAATTTATAATAGATAAATCTTAGACATCTACATCTGTCCATTACCAGATGAATGGATAAAGAAAACATGGCATTCACACAATGAAGTACTGCAATACCATGAAGATAACTTGAATTATTTGTAGGAAAACGGATGTACCTTGAGAAGATAATGTTAATTGAAATAAATCTGACAGGGTCTCACTATGCAGTTTGGGCTGGCCTTGTGCTCACTTTTGTAGTCCCCACTCTGGTCTTGAACTTGCAGCAATCCACATGTCTCAACCTCCCAAATTCTGGGATTACAGGTGTGCGCCACCACATCCAATTCCCACATGGCTTGTCTTGTATGAGAAATCCAAAATACAAATAAAGAATAAGGGGGCTGGGGAGATAGTTCAGTAGACTAAGCACTCGCCCGGCAAGCGCAAAGGCCTGAGTTCAATCCTCTGAGTTCAATTTAAATAAATTAAATTATTCAAATTTAATTTAAATAATTAAATTTAATTAATTAATTAAATAAAAGGTAGAGAGCAGGAAGACAGAAGATAGATCTTTCTCAAATGGTAAGGGAATAAGAATATGAAGGAGAGGAAGGAAAATAAATTAAAAAAGAAATTAACATGTGTTATGTACTTGGAGCAGTGCTCCACAAACAACATAAACGTTGTCTACTGAAAACCTGTACTAATTTTTTTAAAAACGATAAAACACAGTGTTCCTAATGGGATGAGCGATGCAGCACATGGTGAAGTCGTTCTCTCTCCAGATCCAACTTCATGCTCTCCTGACGCACTCCTCAGACAGCTTTGGTCCCCGCCGTGGTAGCCACAGCTATAGTGAAATATTGCACACATCAAATGCTGATGAATTCCATCTTCCTCTTTATGAATCTTTGGGAAAGCTCTGTGTGTGTGTGTGTGTGTGTGTGTGTGTGTGTGTGTGTGTGTGTGTATGTGTTACTCCTCATGTAACCAGGGCCTAACACATGCTATGCACATGTTTCACCACTTCACTCTATCCACAACCCTGACTTCTATTTTTAAAATCTAAACTCAAGAAATGCGTTTTTGTTTCATTTCAAGTGATTGTAATAGACTGTTTTTTTCTCTCTTTTTCTCTTTTTCTGTATTTAGGACAGGGTCTACGCCCTCACTATGTAGGTCAGACTCATAGTGATTCTCCTGCTTTCATCCTCCCAAGTGCTGGGATTACAAGTGTGCATCACCACGCCCAGTGTACTATAGATCATTAATACAGTTTTTCATCAACAGTTTGAAGTACTATATAATCTCTGTTCTAATTTTTGTGACATCCAAAGTTTACTGAACAAACTTTGTGCATCTGTCATTATAATTTTCATTTTTAAAGAGAATACAAAATAATGATAAAAAATCAGAAATGATACAGAATCTTACTAAACAAAATAATACGAAGTTGACAGTATTTGTTGCATTGCATAGTGTTGTCTTTAAATTAGTTGTTTAGATTATCAGATGTATACATGCAAAATTGAAAAAATGTTGTAAGAAATTAAGAAAAGAAAAGTAAATTAAGTGTTAACTTCTCCTTCCCACAGACCAGCAGAAATCATCAGTACAATTATCCAAGCCATTCTACATACATACGTACATACATACATATATACATACATACATACACACACACAGATCTCTTTCTTACCACCTCCCTCTCCTGTCCTTCTCATCTCAGTAATTCCTTCTCTTTCAACAGATTCATTCTCTTTTCACAGTGTCTATTATACTTTTCAGATTCATTACACTGTTAATTAAAATATTTAACAAAACAGACCCCAGGCTAGACAAATACTAGCAATATGGTCAATCCACTAAATAACATTCCTTTAACCAGGTAAATTAGAAAAATAAAAATTATAAAGAAATATTTATCACCCTCATATTGAGCCCAAATTTCTATAATCAAACCAAACACCAAATTTCACCAAAGTCATCAAATTAACCAGATACTTCCCTTTGAACGGGAGATGACAAAATTCTCAAAGTAATTTTCTAAGCTAATAGCTATGAGAGTTTCCTCATGTTTGTCATGTAAAGCAATCCAAAGATTTTCCATTAGTAAAAGGCACAACTGTAAAAGTTCACCACACAATCCAACAGCTTAGCTGTTATTCACTTCCTTGTCAAAACACAACCTGGAAAGGTGACAAGCATGTGAGTGCATTTTGACAACTGATTTCTTCAATCCCTTGCAAATTTTGCATTCTCTTGTGTAGTTCGAAGCATCTTTCTCTCACAGATGAGGCATTCTGAGTTGTCTCCTATCCAAGGGTCACACTGAAGCACAGTTCAAATGCCATGGCAGAGATCCACCCAGACCTGGTAGAATATTCTTTGGGTCAACAATGAACAAGCAGAGAACTCAGACCAAGCAAAATCACTTTGAAGCCAGGCTGGTCTCAACTCACAGAGATACTCCTGCCTCAGCCTCGATGATACAGTGAATAAATACTGTAACAAGAAATGATAAATTCTTGAACTCTGGTCCAACTCCTCCAACTTCCTAGGCATGACACATCAGATAGGTAGTGCTTGAATATTTCTTCATCTTTTAAACAAAGGATTTTAACAAAATGATCCTTTCCCAGATCAGACTTCTCTACTTCTATGACTAACATCTACAACCAATTTAAATGAAATGAAAGAAAAATAAGATTTTATTGCTGATAAGCATACGTCTTGAGAGAAAAGAAAATTATCTGTATAAGCACATGTTTAACATGTGATATTTTCTGATTTTTCCATCAGATACATGACAGTGTAATAAATAACAGGGTTCATAATAGGGTAAGCCAAATGTCCGTAATATATGAGACTAAAACTGTGATGGCTCAAATATGCAGAAGTTTGTTTCTCTCTCACAGAACAGTCTGAGTGGCAGGCATCTCTCTACGTGGCCACTTAGGAACTTAGGCTGAGAGAGGCTCTACATTTATAATGTCCAAGGTCAACTAACTCACTGTCTTTCCTGCCCACAAGAAGAAAGAGATAGGTAGAGAGCACATTCATTAACTTAATATATTGACTTCCTTTTGTGTCTCGTTGGAGACAAGTTAGCCTTATTACTAAACACAACTCAGAGGAAATTTGGAAATTTTGTAGGACGGCTAATGGCCCTGTCAAAATACTTTATTTAATGTATTTCGACATAACCAGTTTATAAAAACAATTATATGAATCTCAACTACTCATAAATCTGTCGCTAAATGCCTGAATGCAGAAATAGTTAACTGAAATGTCAGCAAATGTAGCTTCGCATCCCTATCCCAAGATCTGTCCACCTATGAACTTCTTAGAGATCTGGCAGTCAGAAGTGTTTTCAGCTTGAGAGAGTTGAATGGAAACAAGCTCTGCTTTTGATTTCACCTAGCAATTCACAGAAAGCAGGTCCTCTGGGAGGCAGAGAAGAGCAGTGAGCAATCTGACTGGCTGAGACCGAGTGATACTCAATAAAAGGAGGTTCATCTGTTACACTTGGCAAGATGGCTGGCACACAGTGATGTTGTGCCTTCCTTTAGCTCATAAGTTAAGAAACAGAAAAAGAACAAGCAGGATAAATCAGAACCACACCACACAATCCCATCAGGTTCTCCTTTACTGAGCTTTAGCTCTTCTACTTGCAAAATACAGCAGATAGAATTTTAAATCTAAACAATAATGTCTCTTGCCTTCTTAGCTGCCAAAACCAGCCCTGTGCCTCCTGTTTCTCAACCATAATCCATGAAAAGCCGTGAGACTATTTCAGATACCAGAATATGTACAACCAAGTCTATTTTGAGTAATTCTTTTGAAGTGTATGTGCTGGAAGATGAATGAATGAACTCAAGCAAGAAATAAATGTCCAGACTCAATCACAATTTATTGGCATTTTAATTCTATCTTCTCTGTAACGAATACCCTTGGTCATGCCAAGGCAAGTAAAACTAAATTCTCAATTATGATCTGTGCAAAACATTAATCTATAATGGGTCATAATACTCTTTATTCATTCTCTGTAACAATTGTACCCAATACAAATATAATACAAGTCACGAATGTAAGCCACTTTTGAAAATTTGAAAAGATATAGGGTTAACTTTCATAATTTGTTTTCAACCCGATAAATCCAAAGTACTTTCATCTCAGCATGTGGCCAATGTAAACATATTAAGATATTTTCTGTTCTACTTTTTCTTAAGTCAGGGATAGATATATTTTGCATTAACAGAATAGCTCAGTCAGAACTATCCACCATTGCAGTGCTAAATAGACACACAGGACTCATAGCAGAACAGTACAGATTTGGAGTGCCTTGGAGTTTTTATTCAGACTTGCAGCCTCCATGGAAATAGCAATGATTTTAAAATTTATGCGAAGTGTGATACAAAAATCAACAGCCTCTCTCCTACCCCCTTCCTCCAGGCACACAGCATTTAAACATTCACATATCTAATCTAAATTTGTATAAATATTTTTAATATCCATGGTCAAGTATGCCTACACCCACATTTAGTGCCCAAATCACGTTTGTTGTCTGTAGGCTCCAACTCCCGCAGCTAACTTCTAAATTCTACAGAGTGTTTTGGTTATAGCCAATAAAGAAATATGACAGGGTCTTCATTAAATATGATTGAGTCTTGAAAAATCTCAAAATGTGCCCCATTTGGTGCCTGACCAAAAAAAAAAAAAAAAACACTCTATCTTTAACAAAAAGAAAGTTAATAAATCACCTACTATAAGCTGAGTAGCATTTCTGACTGCTGCTTAGGGATCTCATCATTAGCTGAGGGAGGGGGCAGAAGGGGGAAGAAGTAGGGATTAGAATAAACTGAAGCAAAAGCACTTTACACAAACATTAAAATTTCATAAACTACTGTGAAAGTTTTGGGGTCTTACAGTATCTAAGAGTTCAACTGCCTTTTTATAACTCCTTATAGATACTCATAACCACCTCTAAGAAAGATTCCCAAATTGTACAAAAGAAAGAGACATCAGTCAAAATTTTGCAGGAAATATAAAACTACAAAGAACCAGTTTCTGGTTTTAGCTCCTCATTCTTTGACAATCCACAAAATGAATAGTCTACTAATAATTATTCAGCCTGCTTATAGATGGATATCTCATGCATAAATAGTAGTAAATAGATTTGACAAGTGCTGGATGACGTTACTGACTAAATGAACTCAAAGATGATTTTTAAGAGAGTCGCTTCACACAGCATTCTCACCTAAATTGAACAGTGCTGATAAATACAAGTTAAATACCAGCACATTGTCTGGAAGACTAACAAATGATCATTTTGTACATTAGTCATGAGCTACTTCTTCCATAGTGTGTAATTGTGGTAACGCAAGCAAGATGTTCTTCTGAACAACTAGCTTTATACAAGTATTGGAAATATTATACAAAGAGTGCAGTGAGTCTGCAGCCCAAAATCATGTTTATTTATCACATCATTTCCATGGAAACAATATCATAAACATTATAAGTATCCCTAAAGAAACTAACAGGAAGCATCGTGAGTACTTGTAAAGACGCACTACACCCATGTAGCCAAATGATACACATTATATGCGTTCCGTGAATTACATGGGAAATGATGTAAAACAGGTCTAATTTTTACTGAACCTTCAATGCAGAAAAATAAACAAAAAATTTTCTCAAAAAATGCACAAGCAAGCTTCCTCTTCCTGTGGGCAGCCTGAGGTGACCTGTGAAAATAGTTTGCTACTCTCTTGACCCAGAAAACCCCACAAAAACATGCAAATCAAGAGGCTCAAATCTTCACATTCACTTCAAGAACATGCATGAACATGTGTGAAACTGGCCAGGCCATCAAGGGTATGTGTATCCAAAAGGCCACCAAGTATCTAAGGATGTCACATTAAAGAAGCAATGTGTGCCATTCTGGCATTACAACGGTGGAGTTGGTAGGTGTGGCCAGGCCAGACAGTGGGGCTGGACTTTGGCCCAAAAATAGTGGGTCCAAAAATAGTACTGAATTTTTGCTTCACATGCTTAAAAATGCAGAGAGTAATGCTGAACTGAAAGTTGTAGATGTGGATTCTCTGGTTATTGAACATATCCAGATGAACAAATCATCCAAAATGCACTGCCGTACTTACAGAGCTCACGGCCAAATTAACCCATTCATGAGCTCCTCCTTCCACATTGGAGGATTCTTACTGAAAAGGAACAAATTGTTCCTAAACTAGAGGAGGAAGAAAAAGATATCCCAGAAGAAACTGAAGAAACAAAAATTTACGATACAGGAATAAATTAAGCATAAAATAAATGCAAATAAAATTTTAAAAAATACACAAGCAAAGCATAATACCAGAAAAATACTCTAAATCCCCTATGATATATCTCATATGATTGCCCTGAAATCCATAATTTTTCTACCAACTTTAATCTCTCTGTACTTCTTCACTTTTCCAGTTGGTAATCATAAGAATAATACTTATCTCATATATTTCTTATAAATATGGCAACAGGGGCCACAGAGATAGCTCAGCAGACTAAGAGCCTGCTTAGGCAAGTGCAAGTATAATATTTCCACAACATGCTGTTGCGGGCACACTCCAGGCATGCTGAGCCAGCCACTTGAGACAAGGCATGGTAGCACACACCTGTAATCCCAGTACTGGGGAAGCTGAAACAGGAGGATCACTCTAAGTCCTAGCTGTGTAGGGAGACCCTGCATCAAATACATAAAAAAAAATTTTTCAAAAATGCACCAACAAATATGGCAATAAGCCATGTGAAATGCTTAAATAAGACCTAACACATAGAATATTCAATAAATAACAAACTAATTTTATTATAATATTAATTGACATAATATTTGTATTTATGTGGCACAGTATTTCAATTTGATACATATATACACTGTAATCAGCATAATTATATTTGATAATTGACATTTTCATTTCAAATACTGTTTCTATATGTTGAGAGCCTTCCGACTTCTATGTTGAGCGTACAATTAATCATTGTACACATGGTTGTGCTATGTGCTCTATAACATTACCTCCTCCTCTCTGTCCTAGCCTCTATGATCTCCACTCTACTATTGGCTTCTATATGACCTGTTTCAATCTATTATTTTTATATTAAAGATGGACCTATAGAGACTAAACAGCAGTGCAGCTGGAAATTATACAGATATTAAGCCTGTAATCTAGGGCTCTAGACTCCACAGACCCGACATGCTCCCACCCTGTTTAAAGTACAAGTTGTGATTTTTGGTGAAATCTCTCATTCCAATACCTAAATTATCAAATTATCATGAATAATAATTTTGATTGTAGAAGATCGATTTCAGGAAAGAAGACCTAACTGTCTTTAGAAGATCTGGTTGAGTCTAGAGAATCTTCAAACATGTAGTTAGTGGACTGGCC
>PVKN010044695.1:0-10056 GCA_004027915.1 Capromys pilorides
TTCCATTTGCTTTTCCCTTCTTTTTCTCCTTTCCCCCATCTCAGTTTCTCTTCTCTTTTGAACAGTTTCCTCTCATTTTACAAATTTAGTTTAGTTCATGGAGAATAATATCAATCCAATTTTAATCTTTGGCATGTGCAGAGCCAGTTTTTCCAGCACCATTTATTAAAGAGACTATCTTCCTTTCGGTGAATGTGCTTGAACTCATATTGATCCTCCTGCCTCAGCCTCCCAAGTGCTGGGATTACAGGCGTATGCCACCACGCCTGGCCCTATATTGTTTCTTTCTACCCAAAAGCAAGGGATATCTTTCTATTTCTTTCTTTCTTTTTAAAACTGTATTTAGAACAGAGTTGACAGGATCTACAGGGTCTCATCACATAAATCAGACTCGGAGTGATTCACCTGTGTTTAGCCTCCCAAGAGCTGGGATTACAGGTGCGTACAACCACGCCCAGTCCCAATCCCAGTCTCAGCATGCCTTGAGGGTGGGTCCGACACTGCAGGCCAGGAATCAACTCCTGGCCCCTGTGTCTGCCTAAACAGGTGCTTTAATCCACTGAGCTATCTGGCCCGCCCTCCCATTTTCTGATATCTCTTTCAATCTCTTTTTTTAGAGTACTGTAGTTTTCAGTGTAAAGGTCTTTTATATCCTTAGTTAGCCTGATTTTTAGATATTTCTTTCTTTTTTTTAGATGCTGTTGTGAAAGTGTTGTTTCTCTAATTTCTCTCGCAGTGCATTTGTTGTTCATGTATAGAAAGGCTATGGATTGTTTTTGTTTTTGTTTTGTTTTGTTTTTGATGTTTAAAGTAAATTTAAGGAATAAGAGAGATAAGGATAGAAGAGGGTGCCGCAGGTCTGATCACCACCCCATGCCGGTAACCCCTGCACTGCAGGTCAGCGGGGCCTGCTGATTCCTTGCAGTTGGGCACTGTGCTAGTCACTGAGGGTGCTGAGCTCATCCAGGTGTTCAGTTCTGGCCAGGTGATTCTTCTAGAATGACAAGAGAAACTTCAACCTTTTGCAAACCTTGAAATGAATCAAGGCTATGGATTTTTGAGTGTTGACTTTGTATCCAGCTATACTACTGAATTTCTTTATAAAATCTAACAGTTTTTTAGTGGTGTTTCAGGGGTCTTCTGTACAGAGTATCATGTCACCTACAAATAATGATAGCTTAACTTCTACCATTTTGGGGCTGGCCAAACAGCTCACAGATTAAAGAACCTGCTTAAGCAGTCATAGCAGCTGGGGTTTGATCCCCGACCTGCCTTGCCAGCCCCACTCCAGGGTCACTCTGAGACTATGATTGAGACTGGGCGTGGTGACGCGCACCTGTAATTCCAGCTCTTGAGAGCCTGAATCGCTATGAGTCCAATCTATGCAATGAGACCCTATAGACCTAGACCCTGTCCTAAAAAAAACAAAACAAACAAACAAACAAAAAAAAACTTCTACCTTTTCTATTGTTATTCCTTTTATTTCTTTGTTTTATCTAATTGTCCTGGCTGAAGTTTCCAGGACTATGTTGAATTAAAATGAAGACAGTGAGAGGTTGGGGAGATACCTTAGTAGAATAAGCACTTGCCTGGCAAACGCAAGAACCTGAATTCAACCCCTGGTTCTAATAAATAAATAAATAACAGTGAGCATCCTTGTCTTGTCCCTGATTTTAGAAAGTTTTCAGTTTTTGTCCATTTAGTGTGATGCTGGTTGTTGGTTTGTCATAGATGGCTTTTATCTGATTTAGAAAAAGAGCATCTGTTATGATTTGTGCATAACAGGTGTCCCCCCAAAGCCTCATGCAGTCATGGGGCAGCTTCTGGAATTTGTAATTGATTATTGTGGAAATGGGTGCTGCACCTGCCCTGGGGCAGGTGATTTGCATTTCAATGTAAGGGAGGAAGAGAAGTTAGCTGCTGCTACCTCTCTACCTGCTCTCTTGCTCTTGCCTACCACCATGAAAGGTTATTTTCTGCCATGTGCCTCTCTGCCTTGGAGCCAGCTGAATGTGGACTGAAACCTCCAGTAACTGTGAGCTAAATAAACCTTTCCTTCCCTCATTTTGAGTGTCAGGTATTTGTCCAAGCAGCGAGAGAATAGTAACTAACACAGCATCTATTCCAATTTTCTGTAGGGTTTTTATCCTGAATGAGTGCTGGATTTTGTCAAAAGTGTTTTCTGCATCTATTGACATGCGGAAAAATATGATTTTTGTCCTTGGCTCTGTGAATATTATGTATTGCATTTCTTGATTTATGTATGATGAACTAGCCCTACATCCATGGGATGAATCCCACTTGGTCATGGAATAAAATCTCAATGACTTACTGAATTCTGTTTGCTAGTATCTTATTGAGGATTCTTGCGTCTGTGTTCATTAGGGAGATTGGCCTATAATTCTCTTTCTTAGTTGGGTCCTCCAATTTTGACATCAGTGTAGGGCTTGCTTCAAGGAATAAAATTGGGAGTGTTACTTCCCTTTCAAGCTCATTAAAGAGTTTGAGAAGTAGTGACATTAGGTCTTCTTTACACTTCATATAAAATTCACTTTTACCCAGGCTGACCTCAAGCTCAAAACAAGCCTCCTGCCTCAGCCTCCCAAGTGCTAATATTATAGGGCTGCGCCACCACACCCAGCTCTTCTTTAATTTTATCTGTGACCCATTGGTTGTTCAGAAGGATGCTATTTAATTTCTATGTGTTTATGAATTTCTTGTGATTTCTTTTGCCATTGATTTCCAATTCCATTGCATTATGGTCTGTTAATATTCATGGAACAATTTTAGTACTTTGCATTTACTTAAGCATGTTCTATGAGCTAGTATTTTAGAGAATGTGCCATGTGCAACTGAGAAAAAAAACGTATGTTCTGATGTTGTGGGCTGGAACACTATGTAGACATCTACAAATTTATTCATTCAAAAGTTTGTTTTGGTTGCTGCAAAGCCAGGAGGGAGGGAAGATGGTTTACATCTCGAATAGACAAATGTTGGATAGTCAGGGTCAGTCCTCACGGAGACTATCATTAATAACAGATTTCCGGGGAATAGCCAAGTTTGTACTTTTGTTTTTCAAAACTCTGCTTCAGCAAGATGTGAAAAAAGGAAGAGGCCAAAGAAAGTCATCTGATTCCAGATACAATGAGGGAAGAGAGCCACCAGGAAACCCTCTCCAAAGAATAGGTAGAATCAGTCATCTTCATGGTCTCAGTCCTCCGCCAATGGGTGGCTGATGAGGAAGGTAAATGTCTGCTGCTAAGAAGCAGACAGTTGGACATACACAAGTGGAGGTCTCACCATGCTGGACAAGTAGCTGGATGTGTGTCTCCCCAGGGATTGTTCTGAGCTCTCACAGATAAAGGAGGTCATGCTAGGAATTCTCTTTGCAGGGAGCTAGCTTGACTGATGCCCAGTTCTATAAATACATATGTCTGTCTCATTGTCTTTTTTGTATAGTATAGTTTATTAAGTATTGATAAAACTTTAATAAATATTTTTAAGTTGCCTACTGACCTTTCATCTTTATATAATTAAATCACAGAAACTCAACTTTGAACCTCAAGAAAATAAATAAAAGGCTGTGTATTTAGTACTATTGGTGTTCCCTTTTTGCAATTTCTGAAGCACTGTTCACTATTGATTTGTTTTCATTTATAAATAAATAAATTGCTATATTTCAGTAGTAAATAAAAAAGTTAACTTCAAGTATAGCATTTTTGAGACCAGCCTGGGATACAAAAGTGAGCTCAAGGACAGCCTGAACTACATAATGAGACCCTGTCTCAAAAAGATAGAAACAAACAAACAACCCCCCCCCCAAAAAAACAAAGCAAAATCAATTACAGTATTTCATACTTGGTGTTTTGTCTAGTTCATCTGTCTTTTTATGATAGCGGGGTATTGAGATTCCCCCGATATTATTTTATTAGTGCTGATGTAACTTTTTATGCCTGTTAATATTTGTTTTCTACAGATGGGGACTCTGGGCCTGGTTGCATTTATATTTGTGGTTATTATCACTTCCTCTTGGAATGTTTCTCTTACAAAGATGTACTGACCTTCTTTATCTCTCTTAATCAGTCTTGGCTTGAAATTCACTTTGTCTGCAAATAGAATGGCTACCCCTGCTTTTTTCTGGGTTCCTGTCACATGGCATATTGTTTTCCATCCTTTGTCTTTCAGTCTATGAATTTATTTTTCAATAAAATGTGGTTCTTGTACACAGTATATTGTTGTATCTTGTTTCTTAATCCATTCTGCCAGTCTATGTCTTCTGATTGGTGAATTGAGATCATTAACATTGATGGTTATAACTGATATGTATTGACTTATCCTTCTCATGTTATTTTTCTCTTCTTGGCTCCCCCTCTTCTTCCCTCCCTGTGTTTAATTGTTTGCCTTGCCTAGTGTATTCCTTCTTTCGGGGTTCATGGAGTTGCAATCTTTGTTTTCTCTTTCTAAAATGTCCTTAAAAACATTTTGGAGTATGAGAAGAAATTTTTTATACCAACAATGATTAGAAATATTATCATGTCTACATCCTGTGCTCTGTATAACTACAACAAGGACAACGATATGCATTGTATCAATTATTGGGAATGTACTACTAATATGTTTTTGAAAATGTCACATTGTTATTTCTTATTAAAAAAATACCTTGGGCAAAAAAAATTTTTTTGGAGTACTGGTTTGGTGGTCATAAATTTCCTCAGATATTCCTTGTCATGGAAACATCTTATTTCTCCCTCAGTTTTGAAAGATAGATTTGTGAGATACATCAATCTAGACTGAATGTTGTTTTCCTTTAGAACTTGAAATACTTCACTCCAAGATCTCCTTGACTTGAGAGTTTGTGTTAGGAAGTCAGCTGTGATTCTATGGGGCTTTCCTTTATAGAGAATTTGTTTTTAAGAAATTGTTTTATTTTTCATAAGCCTCATTCCGATTTTGCTTAAGTGTCAGCAGAACCGTTCAAGACCATTCAGTGGTGGTTCCTACCCACTCAGTGGCCTGCGCGGTGGGGGCTGCAGACCAATCTTCTGTGGCCGGCTGAGCGCTCCAGTCTTCAGTAGCGAACTGCCGAATGGGCACAGAGGGCACCTGCACGCCTTCGGACCAGTCTGTGACCTCAGACTGAGCAGCAGTGAACTCCGAAGCTGGTGCAGTCCATTCACCCTGAAATTCCTCCTTGGTCACAGCCTTTTCAGCAGCAGCCTGCTCTTCCTTTTCAATCTCTTCAGGATCCCGGTAGAGTAGAGATCAGGTATGCCTTCCCATGGATGTTCACGGGAAATGGTGCCACGCATGCGCAGCCCTTCCTGGGCCAGCATCCACATCAGACCCACAGAGTGAGCTCCCTTATTGTTGCACGGGATGGCAATGCCCACATAGTGCAGAGGAGAATCTGTGTTGCACAGAGCAACGGTTGGCAGATTGACATAAGATGCCTCCGTGAGGGGCTGGTGGTCAGCCCTGGGGTTACAACCACCAGAAGGCGTGGCTCTCTGAAGGCTGCCTGGATGTGGTTAGCGAAAGTTCCAGGAGAGAAGCAGCCACCGGGCCGGCGAGATGGTTCAGTGGTCTAAAGCGCCTGCTTAGCAGGGCTCAGGCGACTGCGGGGACTGCAGTTCGATCCCCGGCACCACATGCTGCGCCAGCGCCACCACCAGGGCAGGCTGAGCCAGCCACAAAATGAATAAATAAAGAAACAAACAAACACAACAAGCAAACAAATAAATAAATAAATAAAATTAAAAAAAAAAAAAGAAGCAGCCACCAATAGGAGTAGCTCCAGTGGCAGCAGCAAACTTCAGCATAGCCCACTGGCCCGTGTTCCTGGAGGATATGATGCTGACGTCAGCAGGATTTTCAATGGCCACTGTGGCTCCAGCTGCCAGGAGGACCTTCTCCCAAGTCCGTTTCAGATTTATGATGTAGATTCCATCACTTTGCCTTTTGTAGATACACTGCTCCATCTGGAAATCCAGGTTGGTGTCACCTAAGTGGGTTCCTGCAGCAAGGAAATTGAGGACGTCCTCCTCCTTCATTTTCAGGACATCAAGAACTCCAGACGTTGTGAAGTTTCCCTTTAAGTTATGATGGGAATCAAGAACAACGCCTTATGGACCCCTGCCTAGGCAGTGTGGAAAGCCTTTATAGAGAATTTGTTTCTTTTCCCTAACAGCTTTTAAGATTCTATTCTTGAGTTGAATTTCTGGGATCTTGACTGTGATATGCCTGGCTATAGTTTTGTCTGTGCATGGTTATGGCTAATTGAAGTTCTACATGCCTCACTTTTCTTTTTGTCAATTTTTTTTAGTCTACCAGAGAAGTTTTCTGCCATGATATCTGTAAATAATTTTTATATCATTTGTGCTCACTCTTGCTTTTTCACCAACTCCAAAGTTATTCTTTTTCTCATCTATTAGCTGCTGTATTGATTTCTCATGGTCCCTTGCTATTATTAAGAAATTTTTTTTATGATTGCTAACCAGAAGCCTGTCTTCTATATCTGAGATCCTGTCTTCACATTGGCTTAATCTATTATGGATACTTTCAATGGAATTTTTATTCTGCTAGGTATCTGATTGAATCTGCCTATGGACTCCATTTCTTTCCTATGCTGAGCATTCATGGCTTCCACAATTTTCTTAAGGTTTTTTTTAATCTGTATCTTCTCTAAAGTCACTAAGCATGTTTTTCATTGTGGACACCATGTGGACACTCTATAGTTCTCTGAGAAATTATTTCTGATTTGATTTTTTTCTAATAGTCATCCAATTGTTTTGTTGTTGCCACTTCAGAGAGGCCAGGTTTGTGACTTTTGGATTGTCCCATCTCATTGTCCCCTGGGTTTGCCTTTGGTGAACTGGATGTCTGGGGTTTCTTGCTGCTTACGCTCTTCTTATTTTCTTTTTTAGTTTCATTCTAGGGTGATGGTTGTAAATTGCCTATGGTGAGTTGCTTTAGTACTACTACTTAGAACCCTTAGAAAATGACTACTTCACTGATACATTTTCTAGGTGTAAGTGCTTCTGTGTTTCGTGGCCCATGTCTTAATCCCAGCATTCAAAAGGTGAAGCAGGAGGATCCCTGTGAGTTTGAAACCAGCCTGGGCTACATACTGAGTTCAAGGACAACCTGAATTGCAGAGTAAGATCTTGTCTCCAAAACAAACAAAAAAATAAAAATAAAACAAACCAGAAAATTATATGCAGTATACAAGTCCTTAAATATGTCAATTTTGTCCTCAGAGATTAACAGCTAAAAGGAGTTAGGGCAAAAACAGAGAAGTAAAAGAAGAAGAAATTAGAAGTAAGGCTAGAGGACAAAAGAGAAGCATGGTTACTTCAGGAAACTGGTTCAGAAGACTGGGGGGAAAGAGAGAAGGAAGAGATAAAAAGAACAACACAGAATCACAACCACAAAGAGGCTAGAAACTACATTCCCACTCTTATAAAAAAAAAAAAATCAAATAGTGAGGGAGAAAAAACAAAACTACAACATTAAGAACAATAAACTAACAAGAAAGGGAGGGGAAAAATTCCTTTTCCAAGTTTGTCTCTGCTTTCCCTGGTAGACAATGTGTGGCAACAGAGTCCAATCCATGTTGATTTATCCCAGCAACCCAGCAGTAGTTTTTTGGATGGGTGATGGATAATCTCAGCAAGCCTGCCCCTTCTGGCAGAGACCACACTAATTTAGCCTGCAGCCATCAGTGCACCTTTTGTGGATTTGAGCCCAGCTGGGAGTCACTGGATGGAGCCAGAAGCTGCTCTGAGTTCTGAGCTCAGCTGTCCCCTCTCCAAAATGGCTCCTGACCAATCACTCTCTCAAGTGGGCTGACCAAGCCCTTAGTACTCACCACCAGCTGGTATAGCCCTTCACATCTGCTGCTTTGTGCATAGGCCAGAAACACACTTCTTGCACAGTGAGTCCCATCTCAGGGAGAAGGTGCCACCAGATGCCTCCTTCTTCATGATGTTTCTTTCTTCACTTTCTCTGTGGGTTTCAATTCATGATTCATATGTTTCCTGTTGCAGGGGACCCACTTTGCTCCTTCTTGTCTTTGTCATGTTGCTATATTTCAGCATCTGAATAGCAACACTCAGAGAGGCTCTTTCTCTGCTGCTTATCATTCTACAATCTTGGTGCTCTCCTTGACAAGCAGTTTTAACTATTAATCATTTAGATAATTTTTCCTGGGGACTATGGACAGAAAGACACCAGGCATGAAGCTCCTGTCCTTCCGACCTTCTCCATGGCACTGCGTCCAATACAAGGACCCACTTACAGATGACTCACAGATTGCTCCCTGCCTCTGAGGCTCCACTTTGGTCTTAAATTCTCTTCTAATCTCTGCCGAGTTGGTGACTTTTTTCAGGAGAACCACTCTTCTTCCTCTCTATGAAAAGAATGTAGCCTGAACTGTACTAGCAAGCTCAATGCAAACCTGGACTGCACAAGACCCTGTCTGAAAAAAATAAATCTACTCCAATGCTCTCTTACATCTTCAAAATATTAGTCAAATACATTGTGTTTGTGTGTATGTGTGTGTGTGCACTCACAAGTAAGATAAGGGGCAGCGAACTCTGCTTCCCTAGTCTTCCTGGTCCCCAAGTCTCAGCTGTGAAAAGTGAAAAGAAAGAGGAACTATATTTGCAAGGTTTTTACTGAAAGTCAGAATTTAGGCATGCTTCACCATCTGAAGGTGGTCTCCTTGCTACAGGTTTCATCTAGACTTCATGTGGGCATTAGTTCCCCGGAGATGATGATCCTGGCCTTGCTATGCTCAGAGAATACTCAGCCCCCAGCCCACCAAGATCGCATTACAGAACATCCTCTGGCAATTCGGCGTCCCTGAGCCCAGTGCTTGGCCCACAACAGAGAAGGTGCTCGGTACTGAGTTTCACTGAATCCAAGACAACCTTCTGCTATAGTTTGTGTCCAAAAGTTTCATGCAATCATGGGGAACAGGCTTTGCAGAGGTGGCTGCACTGGAATTTGTGATTGATTCACAGTCCAGTGCTTGGATTAAGAGTGTGAGTTCTACACCTGCCTTAGGGCTGGAAGCCTACATTTAGTATAAAGGACAGAAAGAGGTGTCTTCTGCCACCATGAACTATTTCCCCTCTGCCATGTGCCGCCCTGCCTGGGAGCCAGCCAATTATGGATTGAAACCTCTACAGGCTGTGAACTAATTAAACTAATTAAACATTTCCTCCTTTAATTTGGGGTTTGGATATTTTATCTCAGCAATGAGAAAAATAATTAAAACGCTTTCCATTGAATCACACCATTATTTTATGAACCATTGAGAAAAAATGCTGCCAGTTACATTTTTCTTTCTTTCTTTCTTTCTTTCTTTCTTTCTTTCTTTCTTTCTTTCTTTCTTTCCTTTTTTCTTACGTGCTGGTACTAGGGATTGAACCTAGATCCTCCACACAGAATTGTATCTCCAGCTCCTTTTCTAAAAGTAAGTTAATTTATTTATTCAGTTTTGCAGCACTAGAAATTGAACCCAAGACTTCACACTCAGCTACATCAATCCTGTTTTTTTAATTTTTAATTTTGAGTTACAATCTCAACAAGTTATTAAACTGCCCAGATGCAACTGGAATTTGTGGTCCTCTTGCCTCAGCCTTTCAAAGTGATGGAATTACAGGTATGCACTGTGACACCTGATTTTACAATTGTTTGTTTGTTTTTGTTTTGTTTATAATTCTTTTTTTTTTTAAACCTCATTTATTTATTTGTGTTATGGCCAGCTCAGGCTGCCCTGGCGGTGGGGTTGGCGTAGCATGTGGTGCCGGGGATTGAACTGCGGTCCCTGCGGTTGCCTAAACTTTCCTAGGCAGGCGCTTTAGATCGCTGAGCCATCTCGCCAACCCCTATAATTCTTTTTTGACACTTAAAATTTTTATATTATGCCAAACAAAGCCTCTTTCCAACCAATTTTTTGAAACTCATTCTTTAAAGTCTGATACTTCTTTTTTCTGTATTTAGGAGAGGATCTACACCGTCTCACTACTTAGATCAGACTCGTCGTGATTC
>PVKN010044696.1:0-10051 GCA_004027915.1 Capromys pilorides
GTTTCTTTACTTCAGACACTATTAATTCAGAGATTTCAGGGGTGTGATTTCCAATTTCTTTCATGCTATTATCTCCTGCATTTGTTTTGGGTGGACTCAGGGCCTGAGAGAGCATTTTGATCCTTCTCTTTGTCATTTTGTATAGCCCTGCCTTCTTGTCTTTGGTGTAGAGCTTTGGTAGAGATCATACCTTAGCACCATATCTGGAGGTACCAAGTTCAAACTCATCCAGTTGGGTGCATCTTGGTCTGGCTGCTGTGCTCCACTTCTTTCTGCTGAAGCCCTTGGAGTTGAACCTGCTGTGCCACTTTGGCAAGATGTTCTGCTCCTGGATCAATTGGGTGGGTCTTGCTTCTCACCTCTCTGCAGGGAGTTCTGTCACAGGGTTTTACACTGGGCCTCTCTGATGGAAGAAGTTTCACTCACATGCCAGGCCTGGGTGCTAGGTTGAATGAGTTTCTGGCAGACCCTGGGTTGTTTCACTCACATACCAGGCCTGGGTGCTGGATCAGATGAGTTTCTTGTGGGCCCTGGGCAGTCCCACTTACAAGTCGGGTCTGTGTTCTGGAAGTTTTTGATCTTGAATGATCTGAACGATTTTTAAAATGCATCAAGATTGCACTCCTGAATCACTTGCTGAGAATGTGACTCCTGCAATGTTGTATTTTGAATTAATGGAGCCAATACTTGCTCTAGTTGTGCAAGAATCATCTCTGGAGATTTTTTCCTCCACAGGTCAAAGCTGTTATTTTTTTCAGGCTGTTTTCTGTATCTGTTGTTCCTTCTGGAGTCCATGCTTTTCCATACATCATGAGTTTTCTGAGTCATCTTCAGAAGATGTGCTGCTGATTTCATGGCTCTTGCAGTCTGGGGTGGAATGAATTCTATGATAAAATTTAGAATCTTCCAATTATGTTTCAACCAACTCAGCTAAACTGTCATGATTAGGAAAATCAATTCAACTCTTACTCCTTGAACTTGAATGAGAAACAGGAGGTTGGGTCCTACAAAGTGCTGAAAAGAACATTATTCTTTTCTGGCGCCATTTGAATGGAGCTGTGTCATGGTTTATGCTTTTCTTATCCTAATAGAATTTTGGGAGCATCAACTGAGCTGAATGTTTGTTCACTTTTTCCTTTTATGTTGAATACAATTGAAATTCTGTGTGATTCATGTGGCTCCTAGTTCAGGGTTCCCATTGCATTTCATATTATTTCCTTGACAGTGTAACAAATTCCTAAGGAAATCTCATTAATATCCTGATCATTTCTTAGTATGACCTCATTATTAAATAATAATTCCTAATTTTAAAAAATATATCTAGGTAATAGTCTAGGTAACAACCTCAACAAAGAGGTGACAAAAGTGTTTTTTCTTATAGATGAAACATTGAATGGTACCCAATTCCATATACTTTTTAACATCTCTTAAACCAAAAACAGCTTAAAATCTAATGTGGACAAAAAAGTTTTACTTAGTGACTTTTCTCCATCACCATATTCTTTTGCTTGGGTGCAAGTTCTTCTCGGTTTTCCTCTTGCTCTTCCCACCAGTCTAGCTGGACATTTATCATATTTTTCATCATTATCAAATTTTGTTTTCTAGCTTTGAAACTGTACTTTCGCTTTAGCATATCCAGGCTATTCAGCTGTATTTCCATTTTTTTTCCTTTAAATTGGAAAACTTTTGCTTTTGACTTGCTTGGAGATTCTTGTTAATTTTCTGGATTTTTATCAACACTTCTTTCCCTATATTTCCTTCCAGACCTTCCAATGTCATTTCTTTGCTTCTTAATTGTTAGCTGCCAGTCATTTGATTTCTAGTGCTTCCATGGATTTTTCTTGAAATAGAATTATTCCTTCTTCTGCTCCTCTGGCAGTATATCCATCTTATATGGATATGCAGAAAAGATGCACAAATTTCTCTATGCATTTGATCATCTATGTAGTCCAAAAAATCTCAGCAAGCATCCAATCTTTTCTTCTAGCAACTTCCTTTCGACATCTTCTACTGACTTCCATTTTCCTTCATGCTATTGGTTACCTCTTACTTTACCTTCCACTTTATTTTGCTTTTCTTATCCATTTTTTATTTTAAAATAATCTTTAGAAAATTTTAGCATGTCTGTCCCTCTGTGCTTTTGGCTTGGAGTTTCTACAGACTTCGTTTGCAGATTCAGTTTTAGGAAGCACAGCAAATATTTATCTCTCATTTTTTTTTATCTAAATGTTTAGCACTTCCCTTTTATTTTCTAACCATTCTTTGATGTCACTGAGGGTTACGTCAGTTGGGAAACCATTAATATAAGCAGATATTATTTTTTGCATCATTTTTATCCTCAGCAACCACTTCAAGGAGATTTTTTTTTTGAGATCTTTTCATTTCAGTTCAATTTTCACTAATTTCTATGAGCTCTGGTTTTTAGATTTGAACTGCATTTCCACTATTACATTATATCCTATCATTAGTTTCATTATCCTATTGAATCTGAATTACTTCCAGTGGTACCCAGACTTCATCCAGTTTGATCCATGTCTTTAAAAATGTCTTCCAGGAAAAGCAGAAGTCTCCAAACTAATACTACAGTTGATAACAGATTTTGGCCACCAGAACAGTCTTTTTTATTACAGTGTCACCATTTTCAGCCAGTTGGTTTATCTTTCAGACCCTGGCCTTATATGTAGGCCACTGACCACAGGGAATACTCTACTTCTCAGCACCACTGGTCTACCTAGGTTTTATGATTTTTAATTTATTTTTTGTCAAAAGTCCTTGTATGCTCACAATATTAGGTCTTTGTCAAATTTACTATATATAAATTATTTGGAATTATTTTCTCCTAGTCAGTGTCTTATATATGTGGTTTTTAAAATCAAAACACTTGTTAACTATAATGATTTTGTAATTGCAAAAGACCTGATATAAAACAACATCAGTAAGAAGTTGTTAGAATTCTAGTATGTAAACAAGGTTCTTCCTACTCACTCATTTTCCAAATGCTCTATTCTTATAGCAGTATCATTTCTATGGAACTCAGATCACTTAAAATATGTAACAGTGTGCTATTCAAAACTAGCTGCCAGTGAGTATGTGCCAAGCAAATTGAGTGCTACTATTTTTATAAGACTATTTGCATGAATAAATACTATGAGAGTTAAAGTCAAAACTTTTAATTTTGGCTAGTCAATTTACATTTTCTTACAGATTATGTATCTGTTTTATATATAAGCTTCGTTAGCCAAAAGTCACAAAAGATTTTTCCTACTTCTTAAAAAAAAGTTTTTATAGTTTTAAGACTCACACTTAGATCTATGGTACATTTTTAATTCATTTTTGTCTGCAATGATACAAAAACCAATTCAAGTACTGTATTATAGCTAACAAATACTTATCTTAATATCACCTGTGTTATAACAAGTTTGAAAAACAACTTGAGGATAATCAGTAATTAGAGGGAGAAGAAAAAGTGTAATGTGGTTGAATGATGATGTGTGTGAATCTAATGAATTAAGTACCTAAATTCAGGTTGCTAAAACCTAGCTTAATGGTTGAAAGAAATGTGAAGTAAAAGTGATTTGGGTGATATTGAGGATAATATTAACAGATCACTTTATGGAACGTAAATACTATCTGTCCAAGTATAAAATATTATGTAAGCTGTTCTCATGAGCTCATCATGTTTGTTCTGAGAGAACTCAAATTGTCATTCATTCCTTTTGTATCTGCAAGTTTTCTATGACATGCTGTGCTTATTCTTTATACTCTGTAGAGCATGCTCAGTCAGGCACAGGACTGGGGTTCAGTCTATGGCATTCTGTGCAGGTTCTGTGCCTGGGGGTCGCTAAGACAGAGATTTAGAGGAGACTGAAAACAGGAGAATCACTACAAGTCCAATCTGCATAGTGAAACCCTGTAGACCTTGTCCTAATACATTAAAAAAATCAGTACAGTGAAATAGGTGGGTTGATGCCCATCTCTTCTTACTCAGAAATTGCTAATAATTTAAGCTTAAATCTTACACTCTGGTGAGTCTCAGTAACTCTACCTTCATGAAGTAATTTTTCCTCTGGCAGTGAAGATACTTGTCAGTCTAGCACTCTGAGCTTATCTCTGTCACAGTGTTACATGTGCTTAAGTATTCAACTTCCCTACATCACATTCCATCTTTACCACATTTCAGGTAAAGAGGTGTAGTGAGCTCCACACGTTAAAATGGTATGACAGACCACAACTTATTTAGAGAGGGAAAGAAGGATAGTGAGAATATTAAAATTCTCATTTTACTGATAATTGAATGAATTAAGGGACTTGGTAGTAAATTTAAGATTGGAGGAAATAAGTCACTGGAAGATCTTTGAGAAAATGGGGTTAGATTTCATAAATTCAGAGCATAATATTGAAATCACTAGATAAATATGAGATTTTCAGGTGAAGAGAATAAGGGGTTTGATTTAATAGTGGAGAGTTTTTTTAGTGCTGGAGATTTAACTGGCACTCAATTGTACACGCTAGGAAAGTGCTCTTCCACAGAGACAGATCCTCTGTCTTCTGAAGACTTTTTTTCAGACAGCATAATATTAAATTGTTCAGGCTGGCCTCAAATTTGTAGCTTTCTTGTTTCAGCCTTCCAAGTATCTGCTATTATAGATGGGTGCTACCAATCCCAGGAAGAAGAATGACCTATGTCAGAAGGCAATTCCTACTGGCAGAGTTTGTTAACTGTATATTTTATATCTAGTTGGCAAGAATGATACAGAGTCAAACCACTAAGAAGTCAGGATGAGAGTTTGATTATCAAAATCACTGTCGTGACATTTAAACTTATTTGTCAATTAAACTGGGTTAACATTCATCAGTGGAATAATCCACTGGTATTTCTATTAGAATGTGCTAAGAAAGTGGATTCCAGTTGGAGATGAACCTTCTGCTGGCAGGCCTTGGGAAGGTGTGTTTTTTTCTTTCTGAAACTTTCCTCCTTTGACTTGCTTCATTTGCCATGGTATCTTGGCCTTGGATCCAGTAATCAATTCAGTCAAAAGACTGAATCTTTTGAAAAAGTAAAATAAATAAACTTGCCTACCTTTAAATTGAATATGTCTGACGTGCTATCCTGTCAATGAGAAAGCTGACTGATACAAAAGCTTTTACTGAGAATTGGTGTATCTACTGGACTGCACAGCTCAGTAGCTTTCAGTACTGCTCTGCAGAAAGTTTTTAGACAGGTTTGAGAATGTGAGTTGGAGAAGCCGTGGGACGTTCGAAGCAGAGCTCTATGTCTAGTTCCAGTCATGTCTCAGAAAACCAGAGTGCTACGAACAATGTGTGGCTAGGCTAGGCTCAGGGGTTTTCAGCTAGGAATGAGGATTTTATTGGGATTTGGACTACAGATCAGGTGTGATATTTTGATAACAATTTGCCTACTTTTTGTTTATAGTTTAAACTTTATATGAGGCTGAATTTAAATATTTTGGACTAGTCTATATGAGAAGGCAATTTCAAGGCATCTCAATGTTTAGGCACTTACATGAGTATTCCTGGCTACTTTAGCCAAATTTATAGTGAGAAGGCCCAAAATCAGAGCAGAGAGATTTGAAAAACTTAAAAATATTGACCCACAGGAGGATCACAGATAAAGTTGGGAACAAAGACAATGTAGTTCCTAAGAAAACTCATGGCCTTAAAAACAACCAAATACTTTGACTAAGGATGAGAAGAAAGAGGTCATAAGGGCATTTTAGTTATCAGTAAAATGTCATTTATTGTGGGCAGAATAGTGCAATGATGTCAATCTTTCATTTGAGAAGCGAGTTCTTGAGCTTCCGGCTCCAGAAAAGGCACCTATAAAATTGGCTCCATGCATCTCATTTCACAATGTTTAGCCATATTGGCACTCAGAGGCCCCAGCATTCATGATTTTAGAATGCCCAGCTACTTCTTGAACTGGCAGCAAATTTTGACATTTTTCATATGATCCTTGTCATTGGGACAAGAAGAATATAAAAGTTGTGAATGATAGGGGCTTTGACTTAGATTTCAACAGAAGACCTGGAAGTCAGTCAATAAATCTCTCATAAGGGAGTGCATTTGTTAGAGTGAGGAAGATGGTGCAGAGGATTACGCAGGATGTCAGAGATGCAAGGAATACTGACCATCTGCCAAGGAAAGTTGCAGGAAGTGAGAGAAGCCAGGTTAAGAGCATGAGTGTGTGGGCTGTAGCCATCAGTGCTATTCATGAGGCAATGTGTAAGATGCCCCAAGCCTTCTGGCCTTTATGTCTTACTACCATATATACTGGACACTGGGCATGGAGCTATAGGATTAAAGTGTTGCTAAGTTTTGGTCTTGCTTTGATCTGATTCTTGTCTATTGACCTATGCTTCCCTTTTTGAAAGGGAACTTTTGTTCCACATTTTTGTGTATTGGATACATGCAACTTCTTCATGATTTTTATAGGGGTTCATAGTTAAGAGTTTGGCTTTAGTCTCATAGAAGTCTTCGACTTGGACTTTGAGTAGTGTTGGAATATATAACCTTAGGGAAGAGACTAGTGCGTCTTTTGTTGTTTGTGTGACAGTTGGATAATGCTACAACTTTCTTTTCTTTTCCTTTTTATTTCTGGTACTAGGGATTGAACTCAAGACTTTATGCTTGCCAGGCAAGCACTTATTCTACTGAGCTATCTCCTCAGCCCATCACTTTTTTATTCAGTTTTTGCAGATCACATATGGTTTAAGGAGATGGCTTGGGTGTCAAGTTGACAACGGAAGAAATGTGGTGATTAAGTTTGTATGGCAATTTGGCTGGCTCCAGAGACATCCAGAGAGGTGATTAGATGGTGGGGAAGGTATATTCATCAGTGAATTAATCCACTTGTACACATACCTAAATGCAATATATAGAAGTGGGAACCAGTTGGAAATGGGTATTTCTCTCACGGACATTTCTGTTTTGTGTTTGGCTTATTAACCTCCATGAATAGATTAACTTTTCTTCTGTCATGTTCTTTTGCCATGAATTTTCTACCTTAGGTTGAGCCAACTAGGAATTCAACCTTTGAAGTATCTGAAACCTAAGGCCTTAGCCCATGTAAACATCTCTTTTAAGTTGCATGTGGCTGGAATTTTATTTTATTTTATTCTTTTTTTGTACTAGAATTGGGAAAACTCACAAAAGGGGTTATTTAATTTTGGACCCAGACATCCTACAGATACTACCCAAGACTAGCAGATATCTCACAAATGCCTCTTCTTCTTCATTCACTTCATATCATTCTATTATAATGTCATATTTGATTTGACTGCCACTGCAGCCATTTGAAAGGGGAAAATTATATCAGTAAATGCAGCTTAGTTCTAAATTAGCATTTTAAATAAAATTCATGATTTTTAAAATTTAATGTTTACAACAGTTATCTTAGCCTTATACTTGCTCAAATCCTGTGAAAATCTTTTACCTATATAACTCTAGCTGATACTTTAAAATTACTGAATGTGGGCCAGTTTATTTTAATAGTACACTGTTTTCTTTCTTCTCATTTAATCTTTATTAGGATTCTCTGAAGTACAAGATTTATTTTATAGGGAAGTTTGCCCAACATCATTTAATTTACAAGTAATAAAAATGATATTAAATCCTTGTCTGATTCTAAAAATTGAACTGTTAAACATGACAGTAGTTTTACATTTTCACCAAAAAGCTTATTGGAACTCTTGAAAACGGTTATGCTCAATGTTTTGGCAAACTTATTTATTATTGACAATTGCTCTCAGAAATTTATTTTAAATGAATTAGTTTATTTATTATTCCTCAAATATCTCTTGTATATTCTTCATCTAACAGGACAACTTTCATTGCTTTTCTGAACTTTACCTTATGTTGTATAAAATGAATGTAAAAGCATTACTGTTGGGTGTGGCAATGCCTGATTGTAATGCCACTTCTAGGGGCAGAGATATTAAGATTGCTGTATGTTTAAGGCCAGCCTGAACTATGTAGTTAAACTCTACCTAAAAAATCATTTATTTATAGAGCTTTTGTGAGGATTAAGCAGAAAATATGCATAAAATCATCACATAGTCCAAGCCCATAGTAAGGATTTAGTAAAGACTAGCTGCTATCAGCTTCGTAGGTATTACTGTTACATATTATGTATGGTTGATGGGAATGTATATATATATATAAAAGTATACCATGCAAATTTGTATTTAAATCTGGTAAGTGTTTATGAATATCTTGTAATCATTTCATGAAGGATCTCTGATTATAGAACTACTGAGTTTTGCTAGTCTGTTTTATTTATTTATTTATTTTTATTTATTCATTTAATTTTTTGTGGGACCAGGGTTTGAACTCACAACCTTGCACTTGCCAGGCACGCACTTGTGCCATGGAGCTCTCTCCTTGGACCCATTAGTCTGTTTTAAAGAGGTGCCTTGCAATAGTATATTTTAGAAGATTACTCTGAAATTCACTGATTAATGAATTGTTAGCCATATTTACAGTAGATTTGCAATGTTATGTATTAAATTTTATTAGTAACTCAGTTCCAGGATAATCTGGTCTTTCTTCCATTCAATATTAATCCACATTTAGACAAAATTCATGAATCTTAATATTGTGAAAATAAATTATAAAATCTATAGAAAAATAGAAAAAATATTTAGCAAGATCATATTCTCAATTAGGGATTATGAGACATTTGTCTTCTTTATTTTAATCAATGAATTATGAGTGTGAAGGACAGTATCTCCCATCACCATTGCCACCTCTGTGAACCAGGTGGAGCTCTCAGGCAGGCCCAGAGACACAGTTACGTAGTAGTGTCCTGACTGGGATGCACGAGATGGACAGGTGGGACCAGTGGCATAAAATGTCTGAAGCAACAAGAGCGATGCAAGCCTGCAGGTGGAAAGTTAGACAACCAACAGGCTTGGGGACAAAGACAAGTAAATAGAAACATGTGGGTGTGATTGCCTTTATTTATTTATTTATTTATCATTTGGTACAAGGTCTCACTACGCAGCTTGGACTGGTAGTGATTCTCCTGCTTCAGTGTCATCAGTGCTGAAATTACAGGCATATGCCCCCACATCCAGCTTTATTATTTTTTCCTCCTTCTTTATTTTCTCTTTTTTATATTTTTATTCTCTTTTCTAAACATCTGGGGTGAACTCAAGCCACAGAACACTAATTCCATCCCCCAAACCCGGAGATCAAATGAAGATATTCATTCATTCTTTCTCTTCTGCCACACTCTCTGGCTTCCCCAAGTTTGCATGATCATCCTTTGTCCTCCAGCTTTTCCTCTAACTTATTTTCAGTTTCCTTTTTTTTATCCTATTTTTGAATCTCCCCCACCACAGGGTAAAAGCACTGTAACAAGAGGAAATATTTTGAATATAAGCTCTCAATTTACGATTGGTTCTGTTATATAATTGTAGGTGTTGCTTCTATGGTTTAAGATACAAAATTAATAGATATCACTGTTTGCTATTTTCTAAACTAAATTTCATTCTATTGTTATAGCTAGTTATACTATTTTAGCTAGGTTATCATATCTGTTGTGATCAGTTGTTCTCACTTCTATAACAACATTGGGAAGCTCTGGGGTAATAGCCTCACCACAGCCCAGCACCAAAGAACTGGGGACTCAGCCAAAACATAACAGCATCTCATTATTAATTAATTGGTAGGGTAGGATCTTGGAGCAGACATAAGAACCTCTTACACAGAGAAGAGGACTTGGTACTAGTGACATAGCTACCTGCTACAAAATTTAAAAAGATTAAACAGAAAACAAAACAAAACAAAAAATCAAATAGAAAACACCAAGACACAGAAGCAAGATGCAACCTCAGATCACCAACCCATCCAGAACAAGCCAAGTAGACAAATAGGTAGGGGAAAATGGAAGACACACCCTAAAATTTCTGAAATGATAGCAAAGATAGTACAGAAGCAGATCTATGAGGTTATAGAAGAAATCAGGTAAGAAATAATCTCTCAGGATGAAAAAGTAACGTCAACATTCATTGAGGGATTGCTCAACAAA
>PVKN010044697.1:0-10051 GCA_004027915.1 Capromys pilorides
GGAATTAGCTGTGTTCTATTATTAGAAAAATGGAAATGGAAAAATACTGCCTTTCTAGATAGAAAACAATTTTTTTTTTCAAAAAACTTACTTTAAAAACTAAGTATTCATTTCTATATAGGTAAAAGAAAAGTGGAGGCAAGAGGGAGAAATAATTGCTTCCAGAAAAAGTCTCACCAGGGAAGTCCCTGGGGCAGGAGTGACAGAGGTGACTCAGCCCTGTGCTAGAGACAGGCTCCTGTTGTTAATTTGCTTGTCGACACTGTGAAAGGTCGAATTAGGCTGACTGTGGAGTGAAGGCCAAGGTACTGACCACCAGCCCGAAGAAAACTTACATAGCGTTGCACACTTGTCTGGCTAATTAGGAAGAGCATTTCTAACTTCACAAAGATAAATACTCTCTACACCTCACAGTACACTGGATCCAGGGAACAAACCAAAACAGACAACAGAAGGGCACGTTTCATAGCTGTGTTCTAGAGTGCACTTATTCAGTTGGAAAAGTTTTCTCACCCTCTGTGAGTTTCCTGTGAAACTAAACCTGCTATGGAGCTGGTACTCACTGAAGTTAACGTAAAAGACTTAGACAAGAGAGGACACACAAGTGACCAAAAGGGGCCCGTAAAGGCGCCAATATCATTGGTTTGGTGTGTTATGAAAACACAAATGCAAAACACCATGAGATATCCAGAAGAGCAGAAATGAAAACGATTGACAATGCCGATGCTGACACGCATGACTGCAACTCTCACGCATGGCTTCTGGGAGGGCAAACTGGCTAAGTTGCCCTGCTAGAGTGCTTGGCCATGTATTAAAAACTAAACATCCACGTATGCCACAGTTCCACTTCGCCAAGAAAGATGAAAACACAGCCATAAAAAATGTTGCCAGAATGTTTATAATTTAAAATCGCCCTAAGACAAAGCAATCCAAGTGCCACCAAAGGGAGACTAGAGGAATAAATAAATGATAGCATATACTTACAATGGAATACTACTTTGCAACAGAAATGATAAGCACCTAACAGGGACAAACTGCAAAAGTGTGATGTTAGTGGGAGTCCAGACACACAACAGTAGAGATTGTATGATTGCATTTACATGACAGCCACATGCAGGCATGATGAATCTAAGATGACAGAAAATGCACACCGCCATTGGAAGAGGAAAAAGGACTGATGGGCAGGTGGTGGGGGCGGGGGTTAGGGGGGCACAGTGGCACAGGTCAGGAACTCCAACAGTGGGAAGAGCTACATAGTAGGATTCCAAGTTTGAGGGCAGCCAGGGCTGCGCATGAGTTCAAAGTTAGCCTGGACTACACAGAGAGAGACCTTGCCCCAAGAGCAACAGCGACAAGAACAACAGCTGGAAGGAACTTTTTTGGGAAATTGGATGTGACTTACACCTGGTTCTCAGACACTGGTAGCATGATTGTGTACTTGGGGTTCTCAACCCAGGTTGGTTGTGTCCCAGGAGATATCCAGCAGTGTTCAGGGACTTTTGTGATTGTCACCACAAGGGGAATGCTGCTGACATCTAACAGACAGAGGCCAGGGAAGACAGAGACAACCCTTTTGAAAAAAAGAACCATCCATCCTAAAATGTCAATAGCGGCAAGACCTAGGGAACCCAGCTATCAAAATTCAACAAAATGAACAGCTGAGGTCTGTACATTGTATTATTATTCTTTTTAAATGAAGGAAGAAAAAGAACTGAACATCACCTCCTAATGTGGTTGAAGGAGAAAAGTGGGAGAAAATTAAAAACCCTGTGTATTTCTAACCTGTGAGTTTAACTGTTGAACAGACATATTACATGGGTCTGTATACATTTTTATTAAAGTAAAAATGTAATAAAATAAAATTTTATTAAAATAACGCTGGGAAAATGATGATAGTGCATGGGTTGGCACCCCGACTCTCCTTTCCCATGCTCTTCCTTACATCCCTTCTTGCCCTTATGTAATTCACTCCTGGACTACTTGACTCCACACTTCCTGAAGGATTTCAATTTTTGCCTCAGGGAAATATTTAAAAGGAAGCGCGCAAAGACCCACTAGCTGGGACTGCGCCTTGGGGGAGTGGGCCAGGGCCTGCCGCCACCACAGGTCTATCGGCCCAGGTTTCCCAGGAGCTCCGCTATTGCTCACCCAACTCTGTCCCAGCTGTGGCTCCGTGCTCATTTAATGCAGAGGGAGATTTGGGGAGCAGCAAGCCTGCAGCGGGGTGCAGACTTCCAAAGGGGCTCCCCCTGGTTCCACAGGCCACAGTCACCAGCCAGCAAGAGATGAGAAAGTGCTATGTCATGCACTAGTTTACAGGGCAAGTACTACTAATTCTGATGTTTGTGGAAAACAAGTAGTGCATGACTCAGGTTACTAAAGCTGAATTTCATAAACATTTTTGTCCTCAGGGGGAAATCTGAATTGTATCGCATTAGACTTTCTGCTGCTGATTTTCAGGCCTTCCCTCACATCACAGTGGTACCTAGAATATACTCTATGCTGAGCCTGGAGGCAGCCTTGAGTCAGCTTTTCCCATTACCTGCACACCCAAGTCATTCCGAGAGATATTATTCAGAAATGCCTCTGAAGGAGGAGACGCTACAGTGCTCCCTTGGTACTCTAGCCTTTTCTCCAGCGGAAACTTTGTCCTCAAGTTTAAATCTACTGTTCATATAAGCTTTCAAGTGTGCTTTCCTTCTATTATTCTAGGAGCTGCTTCCTATTAGGGTGGGCCAGGCAGAAACTCCCAGGCAGGAAACACTGTCCACAAAACCCCACCGCTCCTTTGCTCTCGGGAGCCTGAAGCTCAGTACCCATCTCTAACCTTCACGCCGGTTCTCCAGGACTGGAGGCCCGTGCGCAGTGAGGCCCATTAGCTAAATTCTTTTGGAAACCTGACAGCCTCATGCTGTGCGCTTGTTCCTCTGGGCACATCTGCCGCGCAGTAGGGCAATGGAATTGGATGCGCTCCTTCCCCTCCCCTCCCAACTGCCCTGTTTAGAATGGCACTGAGTTTCAGAAGCATTAGCAGGAGACAGAAAGGCACCTAGCGCTTGGCTCGCCGTCCTCATCAGGTTCAAAGACTCCAGCTTTACATTCAACATGGATTATACACTTCAACTGCTGGTTCCCAAGAGCTACTTCTCTGAGTGGGATTTGAGAAAAGCTGTGAAACACTGGTAACATTCAGCTCCCAATCCTTGCATAGGACACTGCCCTCCAGGACATCCAGAAGCCCTGGGCAGGCCTGGAGATGGGGCACATGCCTCTTCTGGCTGGTACTTGCTTTAGTTTTCCCAATAAAATCCACTTTTACCTACTCCTCTTTTTAAAACAGCTTCCAAGCAAGCTGGAATGTGGAACAGTAATATTTTACCTAAGTCCCTGGATATGCCTCCATGAGGGCTTAAGCTCGGGAGGCTTCCAGTAAACTCTTGTGCTTCGTACAGGGACTCGAAGCTAACTAAGAGTTGCCTGGAATGAATAATTATATAAATGAACTATTCCGCTAGAATCCAGGTTTGCTTCTTTTTTACAGAGGTGTCAAAGAAAAAAAAGTTTTGTTTAAACTGGACAGAGATAAAAACATGGGGTACTTTGACATCTTCTACCCTTGCATTCTGACACCTCTATGTCACCTAGCGGAACGTTCCCCATCTTCCCTCTGCAACACTGCGTGGAGCTGTGCTCTCTGCTTCACAGGCCTCAGCGCTGAGCCCAGAGGACAGCAGCGGCCCCCACAGCTCAGCTCTTCCTAGTTCACCAAGAGGCATCTATCACAAAGGTGTTCTGGGGACTCTGTGGCAATTTTCTGTTTCTTACAAAAGCTACTCATTGGGGTAACGACTCCAATAATTGGAATGAAATGGTCAACTTTTACATCGGAACAACATGGGCTTAAAGATGATCTCACTCAGCGAGTGATGCAAAATGACAGAAGTGGGCAGGTGGTGGCCCTGGCAATGCGAGCGTCGTTCCGAGCGCTCCCCTGAACACTGGCATGAGTTGGACCTGAGCTCAGCCTGGCTCACCACTCCTTCCAGTGACTGCTTTCCGTGCACACAGTGTCATCCCAGTCTCACAGCCCCGGAGGTATAATCCCACAAGATCACCTATAATTAGAGTGATGATGCAGTCTTCAGAGACAAACCTAGACACCAAGGTGATGCGTTAGCGGTCTGAAAATAATTAATGCTCATCCTCTCGAGGTCCCCTACACCGACGCGCTTGGGAATAGTTCACTGGGGCCATAATGTCATGGAAGGATCGCAAATCATTTTTCTTATCCATAGAAGTAGGTCACAGCAAGAACTTTTGGAAAAAAAAAGATTGGGCATGAATGGTTTTAGTGACAGTCTTTTAATTTATTACCTCAATGCAAAACTTGATCACAGGTTTATTCTGTTCTCTCTCATCATCATTCATACGGTAAAGGACCAGAACTAAGTACGTGGGAATACAGAAAAAGTCTCATTAACCAAGTCCTCCTTCTAAATTCAATGAAAAGAGCTCTCGTGTTTGACGCACCAAGTGGTTTTTCACTGTTGTTCCATTTCGTTCATGTTTCTTTTCTGAGATAGGGTCTGCTAAGCAGTTGAGGCTCGCCTCCAACTCACAGCCATCCGCCTCAGCCTCCCAAGGGCTGGGATTACACGCATGCGCCACCCACCAGGTTGCTGTTCTATTTCTAATGGCATGGAAATGAAACCTACCTTCATAAATTAGAACACTGCGTAGAATCTGAGCTAGGCAAAGTACAGTCCCAAAGGCTCAAGATTTCCCACAACAGCCTAATAAGCACACGGCCCATGTGTGGGGCAGCATTCTATTTCTATCGTGGCTTTTCTTTAAACACAACAGTCTGACACTGCAAGAACAAACTGAGTTAAGCCCACTTCGTTGGTGCCACAGCCTCCTAATAATGAATGGTTTTCTCCAATCTAGGATCAGAGGGTAGAGAAAAAAGCGTGTAGTGCTGGAAGGGGACCACGCTACTCAGACTGCTCAGTTGATGATCTCGGCAGAGGTCAGCAGAGGGGCTGAGATGCACTCCGCCGGAAGCTTTCTCCTCGATCCACTCAGAAAGGCTCAGTGCTCTCCTACAGCAGCAGCTCCTCTAATTTGTGCTGTGCTTGTTTGGAATCAGGCACTTGCAGACATACACTGGCGAGCACTACCTTTCTTCTTGGGGTGCGTGTGTGGGGGGGGTCTCCAAGACACCAGACTTGTCCTCTAATTCTGAGCTTTCCTTGACTACATGTTCAAGAACTTTCCTCTGAAGTTGGCTAAGGGCTACAGCGTGCTCTTGGCCCTTCCAACAGCTACCGACTTCTACAGTCCTTCCCCCGTGGCCCCAGGGTACTGAAAGCTTCCTCTGCCTCTTTCCCCTTTTTCTTGCTAAGAGCGATTCTATTTCATTTTTCACAGAACGCAACGTTTTGTGTTCACTTTATCATTTTTACGCCTGTTCGTGTCACCGGTGACCTTCGAGCTCAGTTATTCTATGCTTCTCCTTCCACCGTCATCCTTTTTGCTCTTCTCATTTTAGTACTGAAGGACAAATGCACAATGAGTAAACTGTAAAATTGTGTCACAGTTCCCCTAGGGACAATCTTCTTCCTTGAGCTATTAAATTGGAAAATGGCCTTAAAAAAAAAAATCAAGGCTTTGTCACCGAGCAGGCACAATCATTGCAATGTGAAATTAGTCCCTTTCCCCATGAAAGTGGGGTTAGAAACACTGACTTGGAAGTGCACAGAGGAATTTAGGAAATGGAATATCAAATTCTAGCAAGAGCTTCAAAGAGTTAGGCCTACACCAAGTTAGCCATGTATCTGATGTAGTCTCTGGATTCCTCCAAGGTGCCAGGCGGAGTGATGAATTGAATGCAAGTCGAAATAAAAAACAAAAAACAACCTCTTTTTAAAAATCCTGAGAAACATGTACTTTTTGTTCCCTATTCTAGGAATGTCTCTACCTTCAAAACTTATCTCGCAGATTGTACTTATCTGCAGAAAATGAGGAGCAACAGTAACAGGAAATCCAGCTACAGGCTCATTCACAAAGCCAGGCAGTTTTAGAGGATACCGTGAACTCGGTCACCGCTTCACCAGGTGCTGCGTGGCATCCCAGTGAGTATGCGCCATGACGGGGCGTACGTCATAACTTTAGCTTGGATTCCTGCTGCCTACAAGCATTTGATTTTACCTCTCCGAGCCTCAGTTTCCTCTCTGCAAAACACAGTAGCTGCAGCAATTCTAAAGAGTGATCAAAAGGATGAAAAGAGCTCAAGCCCACCGAGCTCTGCTGTGGGCCTGCTGCAGAGCTGATGTCTAAAGGCATTTCAGCCGCTCATCACCATAGCTGGGATTTATAGTCTGGGAGACATAAAAACTCTAATTAAAAAAGTCTCCTCTCCCACCTCAGAAAGGGAAATAAAAGGATTCATTTCAAGGAGGGAAGCCATGGAGAAGTAGGCTGTAAAATTCTTGGAGGACATGCGCACGCCTGCCCTTCCCGGCTGGAGCTGTGCGCCTCTCTGTTCCCTAAATGCTCCTTCCTTAGGAGGTCTGTATGAGGGAGCGCCCGCCCTCGCCCTTTCGGCCTTCCTCGCTCTTCTCACCCAGCTAGCAGCAGTTTACCTCCTCCTCCACCTGCCCGACTTTATTTACATATAACTGCATTCAAGGAATTAGTTAACCACTGTATTAGCCTAACACACTCCCCCCCAACATGCGAAGAGGGCCGCCAGGAGCAGCAGCCCCGACCCCAGCGTATGCAAGGCGGAGGTTTCTTTTTTCAGTTTTCTTTTTGCTCGGGGATAGAGTGATGCCAAGGCAAGAAACAGACCAAACAAAACTGAACTAAAAACTAAAAACTAATTTCGAATTCAAACTCAAAAAACCAGAATCTATCTGTATATATTCACATGCCGACAATGCCCCGCATACCAACTCCAAGCACACACTGCTCGGTGAAGAGTGCGCTCAAAGGCCACTTCCGGGGCGAGAGGACTATGCGCTGGATCCGCTTGGCCCACGATCACACAGCACTGGAGCTGAGCGCAGAGCGGCAGGAGGTGAACGATGGGGAAACTGAGGCTCAAAGATGTCTGACATGAAAGAAAACACAGCTCTGCAATGTGCAGAGCTGTAGACTGAGAACCGGCATCCAGGTTTCTCTCATTCCACTCTAAATGAATTGAAAGCAATGTGGGCAGTGTGTTTGGGTGGCTCATTTGTTGTCATTATTTTCATTCGTTATTTTGTGCAGTGGAAAAGACACAATCCGTCTTTTTAAAAAGGTTTGGATCTGAGGAATGCCATTCATCACCTGACGGTGCCGGCCATGGGGTAGGGGAGTGGTCTGAGATGCGCTGGCGTAGCATTTTTCTAGGAACAGGCCCAAAACTTTTATGGACTCCAAAGTTAGCACCCAGCAAAAGAAAAGTGAAGCTCAACGGCTCGTGTTAGGAAAGATGAGCACAGAGGCTTCCGGGTGGCTGGCGAGAAGGGATGCATCCAGGGACGAGGGAGGAGGGAGGAAGGCCGCTTCTAGATCAGCGTTCCGCCCACCTCCTGCAGGAAAGGCTGGGGCCGCTGGCCACGCGCAACTGGAAACTTGTGTTAGGACAAATCCTGTACACTGAGATTTCTGCCTGTTTTTATTTTAATAATTAATCTTCTGCCAAGGGCACCTTCTCTTATTTAGGGCTGTTGTGTTCTTTCCTGTTCAAAGCTCCAGATGCTGATGCCTCCTTCACAGCATCTGTGAACAGCTGCGGTGGCAAGAGAAGGAGGCCAAGGACATGAAGATGTTTAACACAAGAACGCGCATCCGTCCCTTGTCACCATGAGGGGTAGCAGGGGCAACGCTTCTGTCCGTGGCTTTCGTAGCATGACCTCGGTCCCAAGGGTTAGGTGCTGCTAGTCTTGCACCAGAAATCCCAAGGGGACTGTTCATCCTTTTTTTCCTCAGTAGCCTGAAATGCTCTTCCCTCTATTTTTTTTTTTTTTTCAGACAATAAAGAGGGTATATTTTTAGAAGCCACAAGTTTTAAGTTTTACAGAACATTCAATAACTTGAGGAGGGGAGAAGTGAGAACTAACAAAAAGCAATAAATCTTAGAAAACAATATACTGGATCATTTTCACCCAAAATTAGAGCTTCATGCCCTTAAGACACAGGTCTAAATAATGTTGTTGTGTTGTATTAACCTGGAGCTATAATATGGCAAAAGTGGATTACAAGAGATCACAGAAAGTAGTTAGAACCTGAGCAGTGGCTAGCGGGAATGCTGGCAAGCCACCACTCATGGGGATTCAGTTGTAAGCGGTAGGCTTCCAGTGCGGGTCTGCGTTGAGTTTGCACCCAGTTTGAATATAAAATGCATGACTTCCCCAACAAGTGCTGGGCACAAAGATGAGCGCACTGCAATCATTTTCATATCTGAAGTTTGATTCTTTTCTTTTGCTTTTTCTTCTGGAGGATGACAGGACTTTGGGTTGGGAGGGGCAGTGAGATATCAAGTGGTTTCACTCTCTATTTCCCTCTGTCTACCAGTACCTCTGTTTCTTCTGGCCAGTGTGCTCCTCTTCCATTATAATTATTGTTTTCTGCTTCCTCCCCCACCCCGGGGCGTGCTGAGATGGCAATTGAGACTGGGCGTGGTGACACATGCCTGTAATCCCAGCTCTTAGGAGGCTGTAAACAGGTAACCACTATGAGTCCAATCTAGTAGCGAGACCCTAAACACCCTTCCCTAAAATATAATAATAATAATAAATAATGTTTGCTTTCTGAGACAGGGTCATACTATGTGTTTCCGGCCGGCTGTGAAGTAACTGTGCAGCCCGGGTGATCCTCCTGCCTCAGCCCCCTGAGGGCTAGGATTACAGGAATGCATCACCATGCCCAGATGCTGAAATCACAGTTTTTAAAGACATTTTCTCATCAATTAGCTGACCTTACACACAGAAATGTTCTCACATTAATGTATCTTCTTATCCTTCCATCTACCAACAAAATATTTATCTAATCAATATTTATATATCAAGTTCAATTTAATATTCTCTTCATAGGAACTAAACAAAATAACTAAATAATCTGTAAAAGATGAACTTCTTTCCAAGAAACATGATGTCACCAGAAACTTTGGCCAGACTTAACACAGCTTCCTGGCATAATATGTGACAGTAGGCAGAGCAAGAAGCATGAAAAATGAGATGCTGGTCACACTGTCTTCTCTGGCATGCTTTACAACACTTAATAGAAAGGGGCTTTTTGAATCAGAACTCAACAGAGCACTGGGCTTGGAGGTAGGTAGCAAAAGCAGACATTCAGGATTAGGGACAAAGTCATAACCATTCATTTATAATTTATCATAGTCTCAGGCCTTCTCATATATACACTGACTTCAGCATTGCAATGTGCATCAGGTAAATAACACTATAATTATACAAGTGAGGTCCTCAGGCCAGTGTAGAGGGGTTGAGATTTCACGTGTCGCATAGCTGATTCTGTCTCCTGAGCTGTCATTTTTGAGATTCTGTACACCTGTGTTAATATAGCCAATGTCATTTTCAATTTTGAGACACAGCAAAATTCATAAAGTGTTCACAAATTTCTGCAGAGACCTATTACCATTTAGCTATACAGTAATTTTCTACTCCTCACATGGATATATCTGAATTATTATTACTACAGCTACAGAATCAAATAGAAAGCCACACCTCTACACCTTCTCATGGAAGGCTGGGCTACACAGGATATGTTCATAACTGACAAGTGATTTAGCTATGTTATTCAGCTGTACTGAATAAAGGATTGAGCTGAACTTGAGATACGTAGGTACTGGAAGGGTTACATTCTGGGTTGTGTGGGGGAAGATACAGATCCGATAAAGATTTAATGTTCCAGTTGTAAGAAAATCATTTTAGATGAATAAAATCTACATACCTTCCAAGTATAATGTTTACACAGGAAAAACAAATACAAATGCATCCTATCTCCAATAAAAGGGAAACCCACTAAGATCGGTACCATCTGC